>JAHDVE020005247.1:0-257463 GCA_022606495.2 Halesus radiatus | reverse complement strand
TTAGCATACGTAGGGAGAAACCCATTTGGGCAAGTTTTGTTAGTAAGATATCGTGATTCACGGTATCAAAGGCTTTGGAAAAATCATTATACGAACAGTCTACTTGGTATTCACTATCTAGGGACCTAGCAACATAGTCAGTGAAAACCATCAGATTGGTTTCCGTAGATCTTCCTTTTCTGAAACCATGCTGTTTGGGGATAATATATGCGTCTATTTGAGGTACAATGAATTTATGGATTAGTTTTTCAAATAGTTTAGCAGGAGCTGAAAGTATGGCAACAGGTCTATAATTTTCGATTGACTTTTTGGAACCATTTTAAAAATAGGACATATTTTTGAAATTTTCCATAATTCTGGAAAAGTGGAGGTACTAATAGTTAGATTAAATATAAAAGTTAAAGGTGCTTTGAGGAATTCAGCGCACCCTTTAATAAAGAATACGGGAACGAAGTCGGGGCCGATAGAGTGCGAGTTCTTCATGTGTCTTATGGCATTCATAATATCAGATTCCGTAAATATACATAAGTCAACGTTAGAGGCTCCTCTGGTATTAAATGCGGCAGCATTATTAATATCTAGAAGTGGAGGATCTCTACTGTAGACAGATTGAAAATGATCAGCAAACGCGTTTGCCACACCCAAGCCATGAAATTCCTGATCACCTTTCATCATGGTATCTTCAAGACCACCATCCTTCCGAAGGGTTTTTATGTAATGCCAGAACAACTTGGGATCGTGCATGATGTTACCTTCGATTTCAGACACGTAAGCTCGATAGGCCACTCGAACCTCGCGCCTAACTAATGCCCGGTAAAAACTAAAAAGATCGTATTCACTCTGAAGTCCTCCTGCCTTCCAACGCTTGTGAAGGGCATGCTTGATCTCTATATTCGAAATGACTTCTCTCGAAAACCACTTCGGATATTTGCGACCAATAAATAAAAATATGTAAAGACAATCCACATGAAAACTGGAAACTGAAAACGTGTAAGAGCGTCTTAAGGACGTCATTAGGAGGGCCAAGGGAGCGAGGGAGAGGGCATGGTGCGGGGAGACGCCAACCATCGTTCAATCGAGCTGGATCATCGAACCTGTAGTCAGTGATCCGGATCAGTGATCCGGATCATCGAGGCGCTTCGCCCACCACTAACCTGCAGTGGCTTAGCGGGTAAAAGAAACCATTGTATGTAATTAATATTATGCAACAATTTTATTTTTTTAGGAATAAGTAAAAAAAAAATTATAATAAGTTTTTGGCAGTTGGAACCAATTGGGACCCGGTACAGTATTCATATTTACGTGATTTTTCTCCCCTATTACTCTTTTTAGTGTCCAAGTGTCAATGCTAAAAAGAAAAACAAAGAAAATATATTGAAAAACCATTCTTATTCCCAAACAAACTGTTAGGTCGGGTTTCAAAATAAACTCGTCACGTTCTTGGTTCTAGCCATCTCAATACAACCCTTATTTCTTAAGAAAGATCGCACTACCCTATAACGTTATATGAGAAAACACAAATAAAATTATTCACCCTCGTTTACTCAAAGGGGAAAAGCTACATGGTACACCAGCTTTCATTGAAACTCAATTCCTGGCAAATAAAAGATTTTTGTTATTGTTTTCGTTTCGAAAATGGAACTGTTATTTTAACAAACTGATTAACTAACCATTGCACCTTTTTTTCCGGAGGGTGGGAAAATGGATTGGGGTTGGAAAATTGGATTTTTTTTTTAAATAATTTGCCAATGAGATTTCTCGTCCTTTTTCGAGTTATTTCTGACTTAATCGGAGCGATTTCATCACGGAGCTACTGGAATGTCTCGAACTGCGAATAGGAAGTAGCGAGTGAACTGTCAAAAGAATGTCATGCGAATAACCTTATGTGGTTTTGAAACGACTGATTCGTTTGAATTGTGCTGAGCGGAGTAGACAATCGTTAAATGAAATAGAAAGCCATCGCTTGCAAAAAAAAAAGGAAATGAGTTCATGACTGGATTAGGCGAAGAGGAAAAACAAGCACAAAACAGGAAAGAACGTGACGAAACAATAAACAAAACAAACCAAAATATCAGCTGTTTTGACGTCAGGCAATGCGATAGTACCCCAATACCGGAAACTTGGATACGTGATCGCCGAAATCACGCGTTTATCGCGATCAGAATTGAATATGTTCTAATCGAATCTCGCGAATTTTTAAGCGATTTTGGGCTACTATTTAATAACCAAGGCTTTAATGAAAGTAATTTTCAATATGGATGATGATGTATACTAATTGCTAATACATACTTCATTAGTAGTTCAATATCTGTGTATTGTGTTCAGAGCATAGGGGATTTTCTGGTATATTAGATCAGGGACTTCCTTCCTGGGATCTACTCCAGGGGATTCACATTAGTCTTGGCAAATACCTGAGCTAATTAAAAATCAAATACCAATCAGTTTCAATCCAGTATTCCTACAGTCAACATAATACATTATATTTTTCAAAACCTATCGAAAGTAGTTGGAGGTGGTAGGAATGACGCGCCTGAATGGAACGAGGTTGTTAAAATAGACAATAATACAGTGGAGTGTAGACATTGTTGTGTCGGACGTATTCACCTCTTCTGCGATGTTTGGCACGGCGATAGTTTTAATTGATTAATGTACTCATATTGTCGGCACTTGTACTGGGCCGGGACCAACCGGAAAATAAATCTTTAATGTTCGCAATTGGCCCGACTCCGCTAGCCAAATGACACGTTGTTCTTTTTTTTAATTAATTTTTGTGCAAACTATGAAATATATTTAATTTTATTTATTTATTTTTATTATAATTACAAACATATACAATAGTGGCGCTTTGGCCTTATTACTATTAAAATCTCTTGGCTCGATTTGCTGATGTGTGTGCTCTTTGGGAGGGAATTTTAACTGGATTGAAAGGCCTAACCTAGGAATGTAAAAGGGACAAACATGTGGTCATTAACAATTTGCCTTTTTGTACTTGCTGAACGAAATATAATTAATGTGTTTTTTTCTGTACTATTCTTTATACTTGATAATTACACTTTTTTCTAGATGTATCGTATTGCCATACTGTGTCAATACTAGCTTTTTTCCATTCTGTTTTATATAATGGTACTTAATATGACCTAAACTTGACAATTTGACTGACTTAAAACGGGATTTGTTCCCAGTTGGGCAGTAAGAGCTTTCATAGATTTTATCGTTTAATAATGTGTGTTTCAAAATAAATAAATAAAAATAAGTATTGTGCAGGTGGTAGGGAGTGTCCCGTCACTATTTGTGTTTTTTTAAGAATAACAAAATAAACGAAATAGCGAGACAACGCGGTGCGAGGGAAATAGGTATTTTCGGATAAAACTTTCGCATCGCTACCAGAGCAATCTAATCCCAACCAGAGCGCTCGGGTTAGCGCCTGGCTGGGGCACAGATAGACCGCAAAAGTCAGCCAACAACACTCGGCCTGACAACACTTCTCTACTTCGACTGCTCCGCCCGCTACGACTTCTGCTCTACTCGTCTTATTTCTCTCTGACCACCGCTGACATTGCACCCCCCATGGGACTACTGCCTCTCATTGGACCCAGACCAAGCATCGTCACATGGATACGGCCCCGGGTTCTACTCATAATTCTGCAGAAATTGGGTTTTTGTGCAGAATTGGATTGTAAAAGTACAAAAGTCGTTAATTACGTCGTGTCATCAGTGTCTTTTCCCCCTCTGCAAGGGATCGATACAGGTTATGCTTTCTCCCCTCCCAGCCTTCTTCGCAGATCGGGATGAGTTGCCCACTATAGTTCGCCTGTGTGCCATTACGTCTGGTACAATTGTAAAATAAGTGTACGCGGAAAGATTGAGCGAATACGAGCCCACTTGGACAAGTGTTTAGTGCAAGCTCAAAAAGCTTTAAATAGTCACTTAAATCCGACTTGAAAAAACCATACTTTTGGAAAAGAAAGCTCGATGCGTTTTACCAAGGGAATAAACTGGGTTTTACGGATCGGGGTAAATTATGCAAACCGTGGAGAGGATAGACCACAACGGAAATTTGTCTTGGCAATAGACATTGGCAGATTCATTTGCAGTTATCAATCGATTCAGTCTGATTCGCCTAGTCTTGTGAATTTATTTAATTCCGAAAAATCTAATAATATTTCATTAATAAAACGGCGTATTTTTCGCGAAGCAGATTGTACTAGTGTTGGAAATAACATCTTTAAAAATAAAATAAACACCAACATAACATTATCACTCAAATAGATAATAATAATGTGAAAAATGTTTGTTTTTTTTTTTAAGAGAGACAAACATTCTCCGTCTATGAATAACGTGACAGTATTTGAAATATATGCAAGCATAAAATATTGCTTGTGTCATGATGGACTACTTAGCCAGCCGAGGAATTGAACTCACAACGCCTGGGTGAGACCCAGACCCGATACCAACTCTGCCGCTGACTGGTCGTATATACATACACCTCAATGTAATAAATTATGGTTTCGTTTTTAAATACAATATTAAACCCAAGAAATGATGCATCCTACTGCGTACTGATTACTTCGAAAATGCCCACCCGACTAGTGAAACCGATGGCTTGACCGCGCTAGGACTAACACGAATGGAATCGCCGCGGGCATAGATAGATGGATTAGGAACTTCTGACTAGTGTCTCGCAATGACTTGATTAACGTGCCCCCTGCGGACCTAGTACGGCCAGACTCGAAATCGATGGAATAAACACGTAGTGACTACGACGTCACGATTGAATAAGAAAACATTTCTTAATTCCTCGAATTAGAGAATGCGGACTGCGAAAGCGAATACGCGCTGCCCGGAATATTACTGACCGGCTGACTAGAGGTGGTTTGCCGCTACGGCCTAGTGCGTACTGTTAACTAACGATGACGTGCGGGTTTTTATGGATTATGGTATGGGATTCCATACATATTATAGTGTCCTGCATATTGCACATTGTCTCTGTCAACTTAACAATGCTGCTCACTGTATCCGCGCCCTAATTATGGTGCATTGCGTCATAAAATCGCAGGGTTGCAAGGCCTATGCTAAGGAATGAAGAATTAAGTCCATGTTAAATTGAGAATCAGATTGAGTGTGTCGCTAGATTTAATTTATGTATTAATTCATTCATTCAATTTCGCCACACACACATACTACTTGCTTCATTCACATTCATGCATCATCTCATATACGATGTGTGTTCAAAAGAAAAGGGAATTTTGAATTTTCGCCGGCTGTGTACATTCGATTATCGTTTTTTTTTGTTATGTTGGTACACATATATTTATGATATGTTAGCATTATCAGCCATTTTGGATCAGTCGTTTGTTTTTGACAACTGGAAAGGTTTTTTTTTGACACTAATACACTAACATTACACTAATCGTAGAAGCTTTTAGTTTCGAAGCTTTTTCTGAATTGTATTAAATAGACATGGTTTTTCTAATTTTTCGCGTAGTTTAATGTCAAAGTGAAATGTAAAAGAAACGGAAACTGAATAAATTCGAAACACTGAAAGTCAATTAACGATCTCCGTATTTTTTACCGTCGTCGACATTTTCTTTTATATATGCAACAAAATTAGATGAGGATCGATTTAATAAGAAACTAAAGTCTTTTTTAAAATTATTAATAATGACGGTCTAACTTAAACACCACCATATTTGATGTTTTTTTCAGAATTTTCAACGTCCGCCAAACGCTCCGAATCTATGGTCGGTTGGTTTTGAGCTCTTTTGAGGTTAGAATGTGCATTATCAAAACAAGGATGAGCTTCACCATGCATAATTTTATTTTCTATTCATAGTAAACCAAATAAAATTACGTACCTCTCTGGAAACTTGAACTCAAAGAATAATAATAGTTTTTAACTGACTAACTAACTAACCATCACACCCCAGGGGTAGGCAGAGAGGGCGGACCGCCAAACAACTTCATCTTAGCATTCACTTCTTGCTTCATTCAAATTCATACATTCTCTTCTGTCATTCCGACTTCTGAGATGGCCCGATTCAAGTATTTGATTCCCTTGATCGTTCCATGTCTTCCTCGGACGTCCCCGGCTTCTTCATCCGTTCAAATTCACGTCATATGTTCTCCTTACACACCTTTCTTCGTTCATTCGCTCTATATGCCCGAACCATCTAAGCGTCCCTTTCTTAATTAAGCGCACTTGAGGTGAACCTTCACAAAACTGCGCCATAGAAATTAACTCTTATTATTATTATTATTATTATTAATCTTACTTACTACGATTAAATCAGCCTCGCATTCTTTACGAATCCCAACATTTTTCACAGGATCATATATGGTTTTACCACACATTCGCATAAGAGATCTCATTTCTACAGCATTCACTCTACTTTCATCCTTCCTCTGCCAGTTTTATGCCTCACTGCCATACATCAGTGCTGGTATCAGCACTCCATTGTGGACTCAAAATTTGGTACAATTTGACTCTTTAAAGTTCTTTTTTTTATGAAATATCACCACAGGGTTAATTGGAAAAAAACACAGGTGAATCCTTCCAACAGATTCATTACATTATACATTTTGCACGTTGTTTTGTAAACCACTAAATTCACAATGCTTAAGTGTCACCTATAAAAGGTTGCTTGTCACAGAGCGCACTTGACACAAGTCAGTGTCATTTGATGAAAGTCATAAAAGTCACCGCTTGACGGGACATTACTGAAAGCCACTGACCGCTCAAGTGACGTACACGTACTACGTTGTTATACCAGGCGTGTTCTCTGGATTTTATCAATTTATGTTTTAAATAATTGTATAATTTTTCAAACAGAATATAACAGAAGAGTATTGATGCAATGATTTGTGCAGTAATTTTCTTCTTATTTTGAACATCAAGTGTACAAAATTTCATCAAGAAGTACCAAAATTTGATAATAAAGGGTGGGAAAGGGGGTGGTTTTTAGAAATTCTATGTAGACATTAACCTTCCTCTTGTTTTGTAGGTCAAGTGTGCAAAGATTCATAAACCTCGGAATAGAACTGTAGACTTTTATACGAAACAAACACACACCGCCCGCCCGGAAGACTACAGATAGCAACATTGTTTTAACATATAAATTCTTACATTTATAATATCATCATAGACAAGTGTTTGTACTGTTACCATATATCCTCAAACTACTGTTAACTTTTTATATCTAAAAAATATTATTAATTGATAAACTAAAGTTTTTAAGACAAGATTTTTGTGCATAGCGCAAAGGGTAACAATTATTTTTATAAACAATAATTATTAGCCTGAAACACTCATCCAAATTGAAAAAACCTTCCGAGAAAAGATAAATGTCGCCGACAGGACTCGAAACTGCACCCTTCTGATTGCCGGTCAGATGCTCTACCATTGAGCTACGTTGGCTTATCATAAACCCGCCAAGTTAATCAATATATACTAGTGTTTCATTCAATAATTACTGTTTTTTATTATATTTCACCTGTAAACAACCAACTTTATTAGTATGAGGAAGACTTGTAACGGCTAAATCCCTCACCAATGATTAACGTAAATTCTAGCGATACCTTTCCTCCTATGAACCACAACGTTAAAATTTCTCAATTTGGCGGCGATACTAATGTAATCTCAAATTCTACTGTGCGATCAATGCTACACGTCGCGTACAGCTCCAAGCCACTCTAATAGAAGATTATTGTAGAAAACCTAAAATTTCAATTAACCCCACTAAAAGTGCTGCGACTGTCTTTTCACAAAGACTGTCATCTATCGACTGTCGACTATCATTAGGCAATAAATTACTCATCTACAAGACGACCATAAGACCGGACTTTACATACGCTGCACCCATTTGGGGTCATGCAGCTCAAACAAAGAGTAGGCATTTAAATAAACTATAATAATAATAATTCCTGCCCCTGGTCGCATTTTGATTTTAAATTTCATTTCACATTTCCATAAAAAATACCTCCACGTAAAATTTCAATAGAAAATCCATTTTTGCAATTATGCTAGTCAGTAGACTCATTGTTTAGAAACTCTGCCAATAAACAATATCCAAGTCCAAACCAATTACCAGCTTCCAGTGTAGGATATAAAACTAGTATCAGTTTCAGTTCAAACATTGGTTTCAGCTCCTTATTTGCGGATAATTCAATGAGTTGCTACTATATTAGTATGGATTCATCTGTATTCGTGGGTCTACTTGCAAAGAGGTCCAACACCCAATCGGGGATGACAAAGTGAAGAAGGTCTCCTATCCTTTTGCCGAGGTCAGATGAGATGCGTTAAGTTAATATTAAACCTGTCGCGGACCCTCTGACGTTGACGAATTATTTTTAATTTGCACGGACCCCCTCAGCGGTCACGAGGACCCTTGGGGAGTACCTATAAGTAGCTATTGATAAAATAACAACAATTTTTTCTTCATATTCCTCTTTAATCCAATATATAATCCCACCCTGGATGTAAGGTATTATTCTTCAACCCGGTGGCTCATCACATCTTCAATAACTTGTCTTCTATAAATACAATGTGTTGCCACAAAACACCAAAGGGTAGTTCTCTGGTTTTGAGTGATTTAAACTTCCATAGTCAATGACGCAGAGACGTGATGTCTATGGCCACGTTTTGTATGTACAAACAAAAGCGAATGAAAGCTTCCAAAAGGGTCTCCTGCAAGTTTCTGGACACAACTATTTTTAGCACACAACGTAATTTCAATTGGGAGCAATAATTCCTTGAGGAAAAAATAGATAGGTTAATCAGATTTAGGTATTTTAATTGGGGGATAGACGTCGGAGAGGGATGACTTATTTTTTCGATATAATGATATTATTATGCAATAGATAAACATAAAGCATTTAAAGAAGAAAAAAAAATTGCATTTTTAAAATTGACATAGACTTAGCATTTATCAAAATCAAATCAGAAATATAACTTTTTCTTACCGTCCTACGTATGAATAAAGTTTATGACTTTATAAACATTCACATACCGTCAAGACCAACCCGACAAAACGATTTTTTTTTAATTGCCCGCATGCAGGACCAATCTTATAATATCTTTAAATAATTATTATGGAAAATCTCAAATAAAATGATGTTTCAAATAAACACCTACTATTCTTTTGCCAATAACCTTCTAATAAATATAAAATCAATGACAAATATGATTTAAACAGTAACTGCAATATCATGCAACGTGCAGTGTTTTCTAATATTGTATCCTGTGCATGCAAAATCATATCATCTCAAGCGAATTTAACGAGCTGCCAGGTAAGTATGTTTCTGTATCTGTTTCTACCTAATAAGATAAAACCTAGTAAGCAGTATTTGTACAGCGCCCTTAAGGTGATTTTCACAAAAGCGGCGTTATACAAGTCATTCAAGTATTATTATTATCATTACGTAAAAATAATTTAATTATTTCGAATTAATAAAAAATACCTCCCCGACATTCCTCTCGCCTGCAAAACCTTTAAATTATTATTCTAACATACTTTATTTAAAATCCACCTTAGGGCATCGAAATCAGAGTAGTTAAAGTCAGCTCCTGACATTTACCGTACATTGAAATATCAACAGGCGCCCCCTAGTGGTGCGATTTGGCGAAATTCGGTTTTCCCATAAATATTAGTCAATTTTCTATGGTTTTACTTAATACATTATATAAATCGAAATACAGTCCGGAAACGCTATAGCCCGGGCCGCTAGAGGGGGTACTGTAGCATCTTGCCAGTATTTTACTTGTGATATTTGATTACACGTGTAGCTTTGTCAACGGACACTACAGCGGTCCGGGCTATAGGCTTCCAGACTGTATTGCTGTTGTAATAAATATTTTATTTTCTTTGTAAACAGCAGTGCGCGAGCAACGAGGCTTTAAATGTTAATACAATCCTAATAGCTTCTTTTAAAATAAATGTATGTTCAAAAATAAGAAAAGAAGTAAATTCATACGTATGTCACCTACTATTAATTTTTTTTATTTTACGATATATTTCACAGAAAATATATTCAAATTAATGGAAGAACCAATTCGTACAACTCGGGCCGCTAGAGGGTAGCTAGTGTAGAATGTTGCCATCAAATGTCAAGAGTAGGGTGTATTGTCATTTAAAAGTACTTGTTTAATCTAAACTTAGTTCTAACGCAAATACATTGATTGCATTTAACATGTTTCCAATTTGATATTCGACTTCATAGAAGAAAATTAGTGTGAAAAAGAAAAAAAACATTTGTAGTTTAGTAAAGAACCAACTAAAAAACTCATCGAGCAAATTTAATTATCGGATATTTAAATTCGATTGCCGTTATTGGGCTAAAAGATGTCTAATGGCCGTAAGGTTAACGATGCACAACTGTTACTACTTAATGCGTGAAGGATGGATCGGGAAATTAATTAATTGAATTCCATTCTAAATAGATTAACTTTATTCTTCAATAAATACACGACATATTTAACAAAAGGTTAACACGGGAACACTGTTCACTGCGCATGCGCGCGCCAGTGTTGCCGTTCGTCGGGACTTGCCAGTACAAATAAAATAATGATCGCAGTTCCTACGTCGTATTTTTTAAACTTGTCCCATTCTCGTTAAAATCTATAAGCAGGGTAGTTACTCAGTGACGTATTTTGGCAAAGACGTCGCAGTCGGAAATGTTTACATAAGTTAAAGGGGTAAGGTCGAGAAGTAAGATATATATATTTTTTAATTTTTATTTATTTAATTAAATTGTACAAGTTAACATTTAATTCATACAAAATTATAAATAATAAATCTGCTCTACGTTTCAGAGTGGTAGAACTCTCAGTATCACCCTGGTGAAAGACTGCCATTCAAAATCGAACCTTTGCTTGAAATAGCGGTAATTTATTTCTATTTGGACTCGGTAGAAAAATACGTAATTAATACCTTCAGGTTCATAAAAATAAATAAAAAATATTTGCATTCGTGGAGGTCCAAAATAATGCACTTCATTATTTTACTTTCCGTAAATAAAAATACGTAAATATGTAAGGGGAATAGACGCCATCTAGAAAATTATTTATTTATTTATTATTTTTTTTTACGTATTTTTATTTACGGAAAGTAAAATAATGAAGTGCATTATTTTATTAATGTTGTTAGTATGATATGACGTTTGTCGGAAGTGCCAACTGTAAAAAATAAATTCTTGTAAAGTTGATAGATTAGCAAACATACATAATCAGTATTACTCCCTCCTCTGGAATCGTTTTCATATGGATATTACAGGTTGCTGGCTATTTAAAAAAAAGGCTTGAACTCTTTCTAGATGGTCAGGAGCCCATATCTTCCAGAGCAATTCACACAGGTATCCCTCGTAATGGAGATCGCTCCTACCATCTATCTTGGGACACTCCCTCGGACTCCGCGCCAACAGCATTCTATATTTTAGGTGTGGGCACCAGTCGCTGGATTCACAAAATGAAGGCTATGGTTCACGTTTAAATGCACATATCCCTCATCTTTAAGGCAATCACAGGCTTTCCGGCAGTCTGAAATGTTGTTCTGGGTAAAATATAGTCTATTATAACACTCAATAAAGTTTCTTTACATCTATTTTCCACGGCACAAACAATAAAGTTTCTTTGCATCTATTTTCCACGGCACAAACAATAAAGTTTCTTTACATCTATTTTCCACGGCACAAACAATAAAGTTTCTTTACATCTATTTTCCACGGCACAAACAATAAAGTTTCTTTACATCTATTTTCCACGGCACAAACAAAAAAGTTTCTTTACATCTATTTTCCACGGCACAAACAATAAAGTTTCTTTACATCTATTTTCCACGGCACAAACAATAAAGTTTCTTTACATCTATTTTCCACGGCACAAACAATAAAGTTTCTTTACATCTATTTTCCACGGCACAAACTTTTTTTTCGTCCCAAACTCGATACCACCGAAGATCCATTTTCCGTCAATTATACGTCCCCTATTGTATTTTCTTTTGCCTATTTTAGACTCGTCAATTTCGACGGTGATGACCACACCACCAATTTTGCCCTTATTTTTGAATCACCAGTTAATGCATACTTCCCTGCAGTATGAGGACGAGTCAACTACCGTCCTAGTGCTCATTTATAGTTCTTTTATTATAAATATGGTTCTGGGTGGTCGCAAAACTGCCCAGAATAACACGAATTTGCAAATGTTTTCAATGGAAAGATGCGATTTTAAAAAAAAGGTTGCATTTCGGGCCGAAACACTAAAATTATACCTTTTTTATTACTACAACGTTCCAAAGTGAATCTTTTTTGGCAGATATATTTAAAGTTTGATTTTAAGGTACAAAGATTTCCATTTTTTTTTTCTCTTAGTATGAATTAATAATAATATAATTATAATTAATATCCAAAAAATCTAGTAAACAGATACCACAAGAATCACACTCCATTATAATTATTTTAAATCAAAAGATTATTATGACTAAGAAACTTATTCGTTTTATTCGACTGACTAATTCAAATCTCCCAACGGAAGAGAAATTCAAAGTTGGTATACCTGATTGAGAGCGGGCGTGGGAACTGTTTTAGCTCAACAAACGTAATATTATTTTCAATAATTAATGTAAAAAAAAAAGGTTTTTTCGTTCTAAATTTGGGTTATCTAAATAAGAAAAAACCCAAATTAAGGTCCTATTTCGGATAGGTTGTTAGGTTCTTGGAGTTTTTGCCTAATTTAAAAAAAAAAAGAAGCTAAGAAGCTAAGAACCTAAGAACCCATGGATTGTTGGGTTCTTAGGTAAGTTTTTTGATTTATATTAAAAAAAAACCGAACTGAGCAATGTTTTTGTTCACAATTTGTCTATATATATGTATTTATATATAATTTTCGATAATGGAAAGGTATCCTGACAATATTATAGTCGATGACAACTCTCAAATGCATTTTTCGTGCTCCCAAATGTCGACTAATAACCAATATTGTTTCCATCTTACACCCTCCATTACCTTAGTGAGGGGGCTTAAATATAAGATTGATATCAGCAAGTGCCGCCAGCACATAAAACACAGTTTACAATTCTTTGAAATAAATTAAATAAAAACCCTACAGTAGCAATAGGCAGCCCGCTCACTGGGTAGGGAAGATTATTTCCACATTTATGCACCTCTAACCACAGTTAACACAGGAAGAGGGAGAAATGTTCCCTGGTACTGTACACAAAAATTTTACAATTCGATATATATAACCGATATTGTTGATCAAAGTCTGTTAAAGTGATAAAAAAAACGCTTGATGTAATAACAAAACCTATTACAAATTCGCGTTTTCCTTGCCATAATTCACATAATATCCATCAATCTTAGTTGCGGAGGCCTGAAGAAATATAGGTCGAATAGGGTGGAGCGGGGCTAAGCTGAAGGAAATGCTCCACATTGTACACTGTACACTAGGGTGGGCCGTCGAGGCTTTTTTAGAAATTGTATACACCAGGTCAGGTGTCAAAAGTTGCGCATTTTAAAACTGATAACTTAAAAAACATATACGAAAAAATTAACACTCTTCGGGAAAAGTTTTCAAGACAAGCTTTTTGTTTTTATTTGCGTACGGGTCCTATTCGGGTTGGGGACCCATCGCATCGACAAGACGTCCCTGTCCTGCGCTACGTCAACGGCATAGTAGCTCTAGCTTCTCCTCGCACAGCCTCTGGAGTTGCTTCTCTCACCTGTGTCTGGTGCGACCCACTGAACGTCTTTCCTTTGGAATAGCACTCTGAATTTTCCGCGGAATTCGACCTTCTTACATTCTCAATACCTGCCAAAGCCACCTCAGTTACGACTTCTCTATGAAGAGTGGCAGTGGTTCGATGTGTAGCTCCTCCCGGATCTTCGAGCTTCTTATTCGATCCCATTTTGTGACTGACTCCTACAACTCCTCTCAAAAATCTCTTTTCGGCAGCTTGAACCCTGGAACGTGTTTGCTCGTTCAACATCCAGCTCTGGTGACCATAAATAAGCCAATGTCAACTTTGTCTCGATACTTAACTGAACTTTCCTTATCTCTGAGCTGTAAAGAGGGCTCAGCACACTGCTCGCCTATTCTACGGTCAATTTCTCAGTCTTGCCGGCCATCGCTTGAGAATTCAACCCCAAGGTATTTAATTGGGTCAACCTGTTTCAACTGAGCCCCCGTTGGCGAAAATGTTACACTGAGTTTGAGATCTCTTCCTGTTAAATTTTCGTTTTTTTTAAATTGTGTTTATAATGTAATATCTACATGTGTCTTTTTAAGGATTTGTCAACAATGAAACTGCATTTATAATACAACTACAACTTGATAAATTTGCATCCAGTGGCGTCTCCATCATAGATTCCTATTCGGGATGCCAGTTAAAATAAATCCCAGGACGTAGACTTTATATGTTACAATTAAATTATCATCTGACTATTCCTATAAGGAACTCCACTGAAAAATATAATGACTTTAACAATATATATTCATATAGATCAGCAAACGCCGATTCTGAATATATAACTTTTATTATATATAATTATACGTACAATTTATAAATCGTTATTTAAAAGTGATTAAAAAATCAACTGATCAAAACATCGTGTTAAGTTGGTACCATTGCATTTGGAACATGTGACGTCACGTGCGCCTTCTGTTTTCGGATTAGTATGAAAAAAATATAGTTTTCAATTTTGTTTTGTATTTTAAATGTGTATTTCTTAGTTTTGGCAAAATTTTAACTTAATATGGGTGACTTTAAGCTCTATAACTGTTGTTTAATATTATTTAATTATTAGCTGAAGTTTTCCCGGCCTTTTTCGAATATTTTTTTTTTGGAATAAAGTTATGAAGTTGTGAATTCTTGCTTGTCGTTTGGGTGCCATAATTGATTTGACAGCGAAAGTAATGCCTTGTGACGACTATTACTATATCTAAACAAAGAAACCAAGAAACATTAATTTGAAATTTTTTATTTCATTCCAAACATTTGTCTTTTCACAATATATCTAAATAATAAAGTTTTTAAGTAGGTACCTACTTGTGATTTCTATTATGAAAATATTCTACCCAAACGAACCTTCTTCTTTTGAATATGTAATCTGTGGCTAACCAGGGTGATGAAGGTGGATGAATTTTAAAACGTTATAGCAACTGTTTTACATATTGGATTTCATTCAAACTACTCTCTAAACCTTCTCGGTACTAATAAGAACAAACTGTGCTATTTTCAGTGAAACCGCTGGAGTAATTTTCGATAAAATCGAAGACAGATATACAGACAAACATTATTTTTTTTTATATTTGGGGCGTATCCGATCGGCAATGTCAAAAAATCATTTATCTGAATATAAATAGCTGTTCTAAAGAAACTACTTATTATAGATGTATATTTGTTTTATATATGTATAAACACATTATCCGGTGAGACGGTATAATTTACAGAAACATCTTTTTACAAAAAACAAGTAGGTGCGTGTGGGTAAAATTACCAAAGTTTTGTAATTTAAATAGTCTCCTATTGAGCATTTTGGAAACAGAGAAGAAGTGGGCTCAAGTGACAATAGGGGAGACACTTCGGAAAGTGTGAATTGGTCCTTAACTTCTGGATGCGAAATTCAATACCATCTTAAGAGTTTTCCGAGAAGGGAGGATCTTTCTCACGCGTTTCCTAACGTGACATTCCTGTTCACATGAACCCATGTTTTGAAGGAACATCTACAAAAAGTTAAATATTATATAATAAATTTATGTAAACAGAGGCGGATTTAGCGATACCCTCTATGCGTGCAGTAAAATAGGGCCCGAACTATCTAGGGGCGGCTTAATAAATACCCTTCCCGGATAGACCACGAGGTCCTGGGTTCGAATCCCAGCTCTTTTCAGTTTCATATTTCATTCTAAGAGTTTTTAACATTATCTTCAATCACTAAAAATATATTACCAGCTTCAATTATTCCAAAAAAATAAATTAATTTTATAGTAATCATGAGAATAACTAGTACTGCGGCGCTTTAGCCATATTACTATTACTTTACATTATTTGTGAATGTATTTATTTTACATTATTTGTGCTCTTTGCTGCATTAAAAATCCTAACCAAGGAAAGGAAAAAGGACAAACATTTGGTTATAAACAATTTACTAAAGTTACTTTTTGTACTTACTGAATAAAAAATATTTAATTTGTTATTAACTATTGACTGCATCCTCTTCTGGCTGCGTCCATGAGTTTCATCGTCGGTTCATAAAGCTGAGTGATACGTAACTCAATCTTATCAACATTACTCAATAATATTATCTTTTTTTAGTACACAATTATAAACGCATTTTTGTCCTCATACCACCAACCAGTGCCTATCAAACACATATATTGTAATATTTTAATCATTGACGGCCTCCATGGTCGAGGGGTAAGGCTCTCGACTACGAATCCGAAGGTCGCGGGTTCAAATCCCAATTAATTTGTGTTGTTTCGCAATTAATTAAATAAAAATAATATATAGTATATTTGCGCACGTTCCAGACTGGAAGATACTCTCAGTATCGCCCTGGTGAAAGACCACCATTCAGAATTGAGACGTTGCTTGAAATGGCTTTTAGCCGTGTTTGGTGACCAGATATGAATAGCCAGGTATTTCCCCACCTTCCTCTTCCCCTTCTCCTTCCCATCCCCAATACCTTCAGCCTCACAACATTCCCCAAATGGGAATGCCATAGTCTCACTGGCTCCAGACGCTTGGGAGCAGTTGGGACTCTTGTGCGGTATTCATATAAAAAATAAAAAAAATTGAAGAAGATAATATTAACACATCCCAAATGAACCACTAAACCGAAAATAAATAAAATAAATTGAATATTTCTTTCCAGACTAAGTAAGTAAAATAAGTCAATAGATATATAAATAAAAATCGGGTAGGTATATCCGACTCTATTCCGATTGTAATTGAGTTCGGGATGAAACTTTGCAATCATCATAAGGATAGCAGCCAATAATATGGGATTTATAAAAATGGAGGATAATATTAACAAATCTTGAATATGAAATGTAAATGGCGTAAATTGAACTGGTCTCATTAGCTAAGTTGGTTAAGCGGTTACCCCGGATAGGTAGAGGTCCTGCGTTCGAGTCCCAGTTGCGACTGAAATCTTTTTTAATTTCTGTTGGTTTTTCGGTTTCGTGGTTCATTTGGGATGTGTTAATATTATCTTCTTCAATGATTAAAACATTACAATGAGGTTTACAAACTTCAATAAGTTATAAAAAATAAATTGTACAAATATATTACATAATTGTTTACACTATAATATTTGTTTTTCTCATCTCTTCAAAAGTACTTAACTATTATACTATAGTCAAATTATCTCCATACTTTTTTTATTTCTTTGAACTCAACTATTATTCTATGTTAATTATTATACTATACTCAAATTATCTGGTATATACAATTGTTTTTTCTGTACTATTCTTCACATCTCTTGATACTTAATTATTATACTTTTTTGCCTTCTATTTTGACTGTCCTAAAACGGGATTTGTTCCCAGTTTGGGAGTTAAAGCTTTCTTATATTTTATTGTTTAATAATATGTGTTTCAAATAAATAAACTAAAAAAAAAAATTATAACGCAATTTCTGCGAATTTTTACATCAACTTTATGATCTAATGTGTGCTTTGTTTCAGTGGTTGAATAGTGACTTTTTCTGGAGATTTTCTAAATATTACAGAATAGAACGTAAAATTTTGGCATTTTATTTCTAATTTAATTATTTTTTTTTTAAATAAAAGAATTTGGAACGCAATGAAAAACAACATTTTTTTAACAAAATTTGGAAAATCTCCGCCACTGCATACTGGTCTACGTGTTTAGTTTAGATTGATTTAGGATTTGATAGGTTACAATATCTCAGTAAAACTACGTAATTAATAGCAATTCTCAAAATATAATATCTCAGTAAAACCACGTAATTAATAGCAATTCTCAAAATATAATATCTCAGTAAAACTACGTAATCAATAGCAATTCTCAAAATATAATATCTCAGTAAAACTACGTAATTAATAGCAATTCTCAAAATATAATATCTCAGTAAAACTACGTAATTAATAGCAATTCTCAAAATATAATATCTCAGTAAAACTACGTAATCAATAGCAATTCTCAAAATATAATATCTCAGTAAAACTACGTAATCAATAGCAATTCTCAAAATATAATATCTCAGTAAAACTACGTAATTAATAGCAATTCTCAAAATATAATATCTCAGTAAAACTACGTAATTAATAGCAATTCTCAAAATATAATATCTCAGTAAAACTACGTAATCAATAGCAATTCTCAAAATATAATATCTCAGTAAAACTACGTAATTAATAGCAATTCTCAAAATATAATATCTCAGTAAAACTACGTAATCAATAGCAATTCTCAAAATATAATATCTCAGTAAAACTACGTAATTAATAGCAATTCTCAAAATATAATATCTCAGTAAAACTACGTAATTAATAGCAATTCTCAAAATATAATATCTCAGTAAAACTACGTAATTAATAGCAATTCTCAAAATATAATATCTCAGTAAAACTACGTAATTAATAGCAATTCTCAAAATATAATATCTCAGTAAAACTACGTAATTAATAGCAATTCTCAAAATATAATATCTCAGTAAAACTACGTAATTAATAGCAGTTCTCAAAAAAATACATGAACGCGTTTGTTACTTGCAAAATATTTTCATTGCAAACCCACTTTGTAAATACGTCGATGTGAGAATTACAATTAATTAAAATTAGTGTTTTTAATGTGACCATGCGACATTTAATGCAATTCGATAACTACTTTTTGTAACAAAACTGTACAATTGTTTTTTTTTTATTTCTCAATCTGTTTAATACTTGATAAGATTCTTACATTATTATTTAAATCGATATTATGAAATTGGACTCTAGCATCTGTATAACAAAACTGTCATGCCGTTTTCATATTTTATTTTATTTAAAAAAAAAAATTCCGATATGTGTACATTGATCACAACATGCATTCACCTATATTGTTCTATGATTGCGCTACATTTGTATGATGATTGTTATTTATTGATGTATTATATAATCTTGTTGAACTAAACTCCTGCTGACAAGCTACTTGAAGTGGCTTAGCGGGTACAAGTTTCCATTGTATTTAATTAATATTATACAATTAAAATAAAAAAATAAAACTTATATTCAATAAACATAATACATAATAAACAATTTATGATAAATGTAACATTAAAAAAAATTGTATTATAATAAAAAATGTGAGATTTTACCTCTTTTTCGCTGACATTATCCACATTGTTGTTGTTCCCATTTTTTAAGGCACTATTTTCCATGGTGAAGGTCATCAGAGGAAACAACTTTATATTATCAGAACAAACTCACTCACACTATATTTAATTAATTAACATACGTACATTTCTACACTGTTACGTTAAATATTAACTACGGGCGAGCTACCGAGTAGTTCTGTACATTTTTTTTTATTAATTTATCTAAATTTAATATAAACTTCGGGAATTTAGATAAAATTTATATTTTGTTTATTATCTACGATGTTTAAAGCTTCCTTTAAATGTTTTTGTTGAATTTTTCATCATAGTAATTTTACTTCTTGATTGTCATATTACAGTATATGGGTTTCTTTGCGAATAGTTTTCATTATGCTTCTTCAATTGCATTTAAACTGTTTTAACCTTGGATAAAAAAATTCAAAAAATCAACATCAAAAATGATTATAATCAAAGTGAGAATTATTACAGCTAAACTAATAATTGTTAGAATTAAACAAGGGATCATTTCATTTATACCAACAAAAATACTTTATTAAAAACGGATATATAAGTTTTCACTGTTACTTTTAAATATGAAATTAAATCGTACGACAACGTACGATTTTTATGATCTAATCTTATACATCGATTCACTAAAATATGCCGTTATTATTATTATTTCTTAATCCTATGTGATATATATATTTATATTACTTTGTTTATAATTACTTTACTTAACGATTGTTATTTTGTACTATTAGAATGTTTAACGCACACTTATGATTTAATTTATTGCAATGTTTTCATTAGCGTAATTTTATTGATTGATTTTAAAGTCTTAATTGAATTTATTTGCTTATTATTAGAGTGTAAGGTAATGACCTACTGGCAGCCTTTTGTAAGAGATATACGTAAATTAATTCATTAATCAAATAACTATAATATCATTCGGTTATATCACCAAACCGAACGGTAAGTTAACTTTTCATTGTAATCCACAACCATTGTTAAGTTTTTTTTTCGCTAAAAGCGGGAGTTATTGACTTCTATAAAGGCTTATCTTTGTTACAAAGGTTAGGTTGGGTTGCAAACACGACTATTTTTAAATGTAGGACGAAAAGTTTTGGTGGGAAATCAAAGTAAATAATCGTATTGTCTATGGTGTGCGTCTGGCGTTTACGAAATCGCGTTCTTGCGTACTGCGTCAGCGCTACTGCGCAGGTCGAGGAGAGTTGCAAAATGGCGGCCCGAGTTCTTATACAACTAGACGTCCGATTGTTTGCGTTTGTTCTTTGAGATTTAAAACATTGTGTGTGGTTTTGATTGGGGCGCGTGCGAGGGAAGGTGGCAGCGCACGGATATGTATCGCTCGACCCTGTTAGGGTCCTACTGCCTCTGCTGCCCGAAGAACCGCGCTAACTGCCGCATTTCCCCCCTCGCAACCCCCCTTAAAACCTCCCGGCGATCCCCCCAACCCCCCAACAAAGAAAACCAGCAAAAAGAACCTCATAAAAACGTCTGAACCGCAGGCGAACGAGGAAACATCAACATGCAAACAAAAATAATCATTTTTTCTTAGTTGCAACATTTTCTTTGTTTAAAATGGCGATTTCGCCAGATTTTCGCGCCTTATTTTTCAGCGTTCCGAGAATAGCTTTGTATTCTCAGTTTAGGGAGGTCATAGACGTGGCAACATGCAACATTTAATATAATGACATTCTGAAAGCACGGCACGGCGGAGGTACACTTGAGGTATTGTGGTTGGAGGTAGCGATCGAAATTTTAACGCAGCAGCCATTATGTTGGCTTTTGAGGCTATGACAGGAAATTTCCGCATTTAAACATTTGAACTTTGGGAGGCAAAAGAGATACCTTGATGAAGGTTCCTTCGCTAATTGAGCGGCTATGTAACGTGGTTAAAAAAATACCATAAGGAAAACGATGAAATATTGATTTTTCCAAATCTTCCGTTTCGCGTGAGAGTGAAAACGACTCTGTAAGGCCTACTTCGACAACGGGGTGGAGGATCATAAAGTAATGTTGAGATTTAATGATTATATTACGGGTTCGATTCCCGCCGCAGTATATTAACATGCGAATTTTATATTTATTGTTTTTTTTATTAATTATATTAATAACAATTACTTTGTTTGAACCACTGTATTTAATTTGTTAATATCTACATGTTTCAAAAGCAAAGCTCTCCTCATAGGAATAAACAATATACCTACTAAAAATCAAGACAAGTTAAGTATACACAAATATTTAGAAAATAGAGCAAATTTAAAACACCACAAAAATTAAAAATAATTTATGAAAGTAGGTAAGTAACTAATTAAAAATGTTAAAATAATTAAAATATTAAAAAAAAATATAAAAAATATAGTGGAATTTAAAAAAGAAATTATTTTAATTATTATTATAAATAAAATAACAATAGTTACTATTATTAAAATTTATATTAATAATATTATAAATGTACCTATTTATTAATGTGAACATAAATTTAAGAGATAGCTGTTACTTTTTTAAAATTGTTTTATTATTAATAAAATTGAATTGACAATTAATATTTTTTTCTAATTTCTAAAATTTCAAATTTGTTTTATTTTAAATGAGTTGTATTTGTATATAAAAAAAATTAAACCTTTATATATCGAATGAATGATTTGTTTCCAGAATATGGTTGACAAATACAGAATAATTATGACTTAAGCGCCTTAGGTGCTCCTTAACTCTAGTATTAACCCTTTGAACCCTAAGGTGTTCATTGTATTAGCACCATATTCCCGAGCTCCTGAGCAATTTTTGAACAAAAAATAATATTTGACTAAAATGCAATTTTGATCAAAAATCATTTGTCAATAAGAAAACTATTTTTTAGTTCACAATAATTGTGAACTTCCAGTAGCAAAAAAATAGGCCTTTAGGGTATTTGCCTCGCCAAATCAGGCCGGTTTACCGGCCTATAGGGTTCAAAGGGTTAAAAGGAGCACCTAAGGTGTGAAAGTTAAATTTATTTTCACATCAATAACTACATTTATAATGTTATTAATTTTAATTTTAATAATAATAAGTACTGCAATTTTATTTTTCATTCCTTGCTATTTTATTTATATTAATAATTAAAAATAATTTCTTTCTAAAATTTCTATTTGTTTTTACATGGTCGACGGCCTTCATGGTCGAGGGGTAAGACTCTCGACTACGAATCCGAAGGTCGCGGGTTCAAATCCCGGCGTGCGCAAGTAATTTTTATTTAATTAATTTGTGTTGTTTCACAATTAATTCATTTAAAAATAATATATGATATATTTGCCCACGTTCCAGAGTGGAATATACTCTCAGTATCGCCCTGGTGAAAGACCACCATTCAGAATTGAAACGTTGCTTGAAATGGCTTTTAGCCGTGTTTGGTGACCAGATCTGAATAGCCAGGTATTTTCCCCACCTTCCTCTCCCCTTCTCCTTCCCCTCCCCAATACCTTCAGCCTCACAACATTCCCCAATTGGGAATGCCATAGTCTCACTGGCTCCAGATGGTTGGGAGCAGTTTGGGACTCTTATGCGGTATTCATATAAAAAATAAATAAAAAACATTTTTAATTAATTACTTACTAATTCATCAAATATTTTGAATTTTATTTTTGTTTTTAATTTTTTTTATTTTCTTATTATTTGTCTTTACTTCATCATTTATTTTTATAGGTATATTGCTTATACTGATGAGGGGAGGCTTTGCTTTAGACACATGTAGATATTTACATATTTAATACAGCGGCTTAAACAAACTAATTGTTATTATTTCAAGAAATATAACTCCAAAATAAACAAAAAAAATTCGGTCCATAGAGGTTTTCAATAAAATACACTACATAAATCTTACAAATCGTGACCATAGAATTAAAGGTAGGCACATACAAATTTCAAGTAGAGAAAGGTAATTTTAAATGTAGGTAGGTTTATTAAAGAATGTTTATTAATTCATCTTTAAAACCGTATTTGTGGGTACCTACTCCCACATCAAATAAAATTAATTATATTTCGTAGTTTTTTCACGTGTTCCGGAACCAATGGGACTACAATATCTTCAATAATTGAGGTAGGTTGTACGGGAGAAGGAAGCTGGGAAACATGGGAGAAGACTGGAACGTGCTCGGTTATTCTAATCTGTTTGCTAGCATAATTTTAACCCAGAGCCATTCAAAGTGGGGCGCACACCCCACCGGAGGCCAAATTGAATGATTTCGGGGGCAATTCGCAAATCACGTATTATTAATATGTTCTTATAGTATTTTATGAATAATCCCATTTGTCAAAAATCCTTCTTCTTTTCAAACCCTGAAAATTTTTCATCGGCTCGTATATTCTTGATATCTGCATTTTGTATATTTGGAAGCTTTCCATTTAAAAAAAAAGACACTAAAAATATTGGAGATAAAAATCACCAATATTTTTTCATAGTTTTTCTCCTGCGGCGCTTTTTTTGTCAGCATAGTAATACGTATATTATTAACATTTTTAGATTGATATATATGTGTACATTATTTGTTCTCTTTGGGAAAAGATCTTAACTGAATTAAAAACCCTAACCAAGAAAATGAAAAAGGACAAATATTTGGTTATAAACAATTTACTAAAGTTACTTTTTGTACTTACTTAATAAAATATATTTAATAAGTTATTAACTATTCTGCCATCGTACGTAAAAACACAGTATCCTCCTTGACAGTCTCAAGGAAGATACTGTGTTTTTTATGAACCACGGCAGTATTTGATGCACCCTTTTCGGGCTGCATCCCTGGGTTTCGCTATCGGCTCATAAAGCTGAGTGATACGTAACTCAATCTTAATATTATCTTTTTTTAGTACTCAATTTTCGCATTTTTTCTCATCTCTTCATAAGTACTGAACTATTATACTATACTCAAATTATCTGGTATAGGTAAACGATTGATTACTTTACACTTTTTTTCTCATTTCTTTGAACTTAACTATTATTCGATATTACTTATTATGCTATACACAGATGAGCTGGTATAAACCATTGTTTTTTCTGTACTAATCTTCACATCTCTTTATACTTAATTATTATACTTTTTTATAGATATATTATATTACCATACTATGTCAATACTAGATTTTTTCCCTTCTTTTTTTTTGTATAATTGCACTTAATATGAACTAAACTTGTCAATTTGACTGTCCTAAAACGGGATTTGTTCCCCAAAAATTCAAGGCTGATGTAAGCGTAATGAGTAATATTAAGAAAGGGACGCTTAGATGGTTCTGGCATGTAGAGCGAATGAACGAAGAAAGAAGTGTAAGGAGAATATGTGACGCGAATGTGAATAGAAAAATCTGGGGACGCCCGAGGAAGACGTGGCACGATCAAGTGAATCTAATACTTGAGTCGGGCCATGTCAGAAGTCATAATAACAGAAGAGACTATATGAATGTGAATGAAGCAAGAAGTATGTGCCAAGATCGAGATGTTTGACGATCCTTCCTCTCTGCCTACCCCTACAGAGAACTTTTGAAACCTTATACATTTTCCTAACTACCCCTATAGAATTTACAGATAAATCATTTATGGTATTGCTTGAGTTAGAAACCTGCAAGGTGATTAGTTAGGTTTAGTTTTTCATAAAACATCATTAAAACGTATACAAGGATTAATTTTCTATTTTCTTTCCAAAAATTAAATTAGAATACATTGTTTCTTTTTGTTTTGTACCATTGTAAATTGCAACAAAGTATAAAAACATCATCAAAGCGGTAATAAAGGAACAAGTGATGCCACAAGTCATCGTAAAACCTTAAAACAAAGGGTGAAATATGTTTCGGATCGTACACTAAAATTAAATATTTTATATTATACGTATTCAGTGAAATTATTGAATTTAATGATCGTAGTAAATTCAAATATGGTTGAAACCGTGAAGTCAGATTATAGGAATTAATGGGATGCAGCTGAACGATAAAAAACACAGCAGCCCTGCAAGCATTTTTTAAATTTTATTATTGTGACAGCTGTTTCGGCGTTCAAGGCCGTTTTCAAACTGTGGTTAGGCCACGTTGATACGACTTATTTATATGATTATATTTACCCCCACCAAATATATTTTTTTATATTGCCTAAAATGATTTATTACCGGTAAAACCGATTTGCTGAGAAAATAATTGTGACAATAGATTCTGTATTTTGTGAGGAACTTTGAAATCTGTTTTCCTCGCATTCAATCATTCAATGGCAATGTTTCCTCAATGATTTTATAATGACGTGACTGGTATTGACTTATTTAAATATGTTTTTTTTTTTAAATTTATTTATTCGTAAGCAAAAAACAACTTTTAATGCAAATTTATATACAGAGAAAGTTTAACAAAAGTTAATCCAACAAAGTTTATTTTGCTAACAGTGTTTAAATACAGATGTTTTATTAGAAAAAACAAAATAAGAAGGAAGGGGGGAGAGGAAGAGGAAGATGGGATCGGGACAGGAGATGCTCTCGATGTGTTATATTATTTCGTGGCTTAACCACAGTTTGAAAATGGCCTTGAACGCCGAAACAGCTGTCACATTAATAAAAACTAACATACTTAACCAAATAACAATAATTTTTTTTTAAATCACTTCTATGAATTAAACATAAAAAAACATTTTTTTTATTTCAAATAAGACATATATATTTAATTCTTGCATCATTTTAAAAATCCAAAGCTGTATTTTGGGGGGACAGATTAGCGTGAATGTCTCTGCGTGGCTGTCTCCAATAAAATAAACTAAAACTGACTACTTTTACGACGTCAGTTCGTGTCTAGACAACTTCAACCAAACTCACCAATATTGCTTTATTTACTATATTATTAGAATTGATCAATATTTTACGACTGTGATGCTTAAGAAACCCGATGAATTGCATGTGTAGTTTTTTTACAATTTTTTTATGGTTTCTTAAAAAAATATATTTTTTAAATTTATTTATTTTTCATGATCTCAATAAGGCTGTGTCGGACGTGATCGCGTGACCGCTCAGAAAGCGAATGACTTAAATAAAGCATCAGGGCAGTACGGCAAAGAGAAGGGCTTGTCAGTCATTCACAGAGCGCGGTAGTTCGGGCGTGGTAGACTACCTCAAATAGCCTGCGAAAACCAATTCGAGTCAGTTAGCCTTCAATCGCCCGCCTGACAAGACGCCTTCTCTCTCCACTGCCCGTTCTTACTTCTCATCTAATCGCCTTCTTTTCTTCTGACTACCGCTTACCTTGGACCTCCATTGGACCACTGCCTCGCATTGGACCCAGACCAAGCATTGTCACAAAGACAAGGTCCGCAGAATTACAAAAGTCGTAAATAAGGGTCTTGTCGTTAATATCGTTCCTTTCGCTGAGGGAACGGTGGGTCGTGCTTTCTCCCCTCCCAGCCCTCTCCGCAGATCGGGATCAGTCACCCCCACAGTTCGTTTGTGTGCCATTACGTCAGGTACAAATACACTTGTATCAGACAGCAAAATCGTATTACCAAAAATGATAAGCCTATTTAAAATAATTAAGGAATTTATGTTTATCTGTTCTCACAGCTTTGATAAATTACTTATCACCGTACGCACGTGTCATGTAGACGTGGGACCGGAGTAATTAATTTTTGGCCCTATGACTCATGCCATAAAAATGTTTCTTTGTTCCTTTATTATGCCATGTATTCTTATAAGGATAAGAATAATTGCAGATACGTCCTTCTGGTACTACAATCTTATCCCAATAAATATGGAAGTAACTGGCCGAATCAGCCAGTTGTCCGACGACTTTCGTTAAGTCGCTGTTTTATTTGCAAATCCTTAGCCAAGGTTCCTGAAGAAGACGCCGACGTATAGACGATGTCACTGGCGTGAACGTCCAGTACAACAGTTAATCAACAAATTCGAGAGATTACAAGAGTAGAACAAAAAAATACAGAAACATTGAAATGATACAAAATATATATAGGCAAGAAGTAGTAGAACTAAGTTTTGTTTTACATAATTGGAAAAGTTTGGTAGGAAAACACAATAAAGTAGAACTGTAAGAAGATTATGGGAACAGCTTTGCGTCTATTTTGTGACAAGAGTAAAAAATTCCTAGTTAATTAAAAAATTTGTATTTTCTTTTTTATTTAAACAATTGGCTTAAAACGTATACTTCTCCCATTAATTATTTCATTTATAGATGGACTTGGCAATACATTTTTAAAAAGTTAATGGTTGAAGAAAGTAGTGATAGGGGGAGGTGGGTAAAGACATTTTAGCGTGAGGAGGAAGGTGCATGATCGTGTAGAAACAGGTTAAAAGTTGATAGTGAGTAACATTACCCTAACCTTGACTCAACTGTTCGTTCAGTGTATCACGGTTCTGAAATGCCAGTTTCACATCCACATTATAATTTAAATGACATCCTGAGTGAGTCAGAGGATTCAGACACATTAGTTTCCTAAGACGAATCTAGCTCAGATCTTTCTGTTGGCGGGGGGCCTCAATTTTTTTCTTAGAATGAGCTCAACGACCTAGTAAGAGGCTTAGGTCTCTCAAAAGATGCAGCCGAATTGCTAGGATCAAGACTAAAAAACCAAAACCTGGTCATCATCTTGGACCTCATTTTCGTTGTACAGGCAACGAAAGAGATTTTACTCAGTTTCTCTCCAAAGAGTGAAATCTGGTTTATTGTAATGATGTTCACAGGCTCATGAAGTGTGTTGAAATAGAATGTGATTCATCAAAATGCCGCATATCCAATGATTCGTCTAAAACATACCTCAAAGCAGTCTTGCTGCATAATGGAAATGTATTTGCATCTCTTCCTATGGGACACTCGGTTCATATCGAAGAAAACTATAATGCTTTGGCTACGATTCTTGAGAAAATCAAATATCAAGAGCATCTGTTTCGATAGCACTGAAAGAATCCCAATTCTGGGCTGGCGGCAAAGTTATTCTGGAGAACCAGATGAGAAAAAAAGGTGAAGGAAGGACTGAAGAGAAACAGGAGGATGCCACGGAAATTGAATAAGCCTTCCTCGGTTCGTAGATACCCTTTAGCACTTAATTCTCCTCACTGATACTTCACGGTATCCAGAATTGGCCAGATGCTTTGGTCGTGGCGTTAAACACCTTCTGTTATTACGCGACGAGCTGTAGAGATCGAACTGTCTTCGGCCCTTTCTTGTTCCAATGACAATAGGAATCGGATCGGGTAGGGAGGGGTGGCTAGTCGACAATTATGCTTTTAAGATGCCAAAACAGCAGCAATGAATGGTTTGTGGAATTTTAAAAATTCTAACCATGTTGTTGTGTCAGCAGGGAGGTCACACAAAATATCCTTATTTTCTTTGTTTATGGTAGTAGAGCGAGACAAAACTGTACAAAAATTGACTGGCCATCACGAAACAGTTTAACCCCCGGCGAGAAAAACGTCATCAATATGACC
Source organism: Halesus radiatus (assembly GCA_022606495.2). Lineage (NCBI taxonomy): Eukaryota > Metazoa > Arthropoda > Insecta > Trichoptera > Limnephilidae > Halesus > Halesus radiatus. The sequence goes on along the minus strand of JAHDVE020005247.1, from coordinate 228,692 downwards.
TTGATTCCTCTAGAAAAGGTGTTATCATCACCTCTTTATATTAAATTATGGCTCATAAAGCAGTTTGTCAAATGCCAAGAGATGGGGATTGTTTTAGATATCTGCGTTCCAAGTTCCTGAAACTGTCTAAAGCCAAGTTAAAAGAGGGAGTTTTCACTGACCCCGACATAAGAAACTTGTATCTGATCTCCTCTTTTTCAAACAATGGGAGAAAAGGAAAAAGAAGCATGGGACTCTTTCAAGAATGTATTGCATAAGCTTTTGGGGAATACTAAGGACCCTGACTACAAAACCACTGTACAACGTATGCTGGTAAAAGAAGCTCGAATGAAGCTCAAGGGTGCAAGGTGAACTTAAAAGTTCATTTCTTACACTCCCATGTTGACTTTTTTCCTGACTGAACTTAAAAGTTCGTTTTTTAAACTCCCATATTGACTATTTTCCCGAAAACTTAGGCGCCTACAGTGAAGAACAGGGTCAAAGATTTAACCAGGGTGTCCGTGATATCGAGAGACGTTACTAAGGAAAACGGGATGTCGACATGTTAGCTGATTACTTTTGGATGCACAATCGAGAAACCAGAGAAGGAAATCGGAAACGAGTTCGGAGAAGCATCAAAGAGAAGAACAAAAGGTTTCATAAGTGAAAAGAGTGGACCTAAAATTGTGTATAAATATCAGAATCAATTTTTTGATTAGTTAGAAAATATAGTATATTTAGTTCTTTGTAAATAATAAGTGTTTTTATCAAGTTTTCATGTTATATTATAAAAAAATATTTGTTTTCCTTATTACTGTTTAGTTTTTATTATTTCTTTTTTATTATTATTAGAAATACAAACAAACTATTTACATAAAAGCATCATACATATGTCATATATTCAAACGGTATGTAAATATCTATAATAAATGTGTTTACAACATGTGTGGTGTACGCAATAAAGTTTATGAATTATTTAGTTACAAATAACAATGTTTATTTACCCATCTCACAGTGCGTGCGTGCAAAAACACGATAGTGCAATGACGATATTGTTTATTTGCACGATGGCCAAACAAACGAAGATGTTAAAATGTTGAAGGCAAAATAATATCACAAAAAGAAGGTTCAAAGGTTTTACTTGCTTTATATTTAATTTTATATTTTCATTTTATTTATGAAGGCATAAAAAAATGATCAGCTATGGCCTTTTACATTGAGATTTTCAATTCATTTATCGAATTCGAGAAAATGTCTATGCTGTGATGTTTGCTTATTTCATTGTTCAATCTTGACGTTTTAGGTATAAAGTTACGATATTCCGTATTATTCCGGTGTATTTAACATCTGGTGCTAACGAATACTGTGATCTTACTCACTAGGTTACTATCAACTAGATTATTAACAATTTTGTAAAAAATAGTCAAATTAATTCACATCCTTCTTAATTGCTCTCAAATTCAAATGATTACGTCTCTTCTGCCTTTTAGTAGACGGTGAACTCCCGATCGATATGACAAGATACGTAAGAATTTCTTCTGAACGGATTCAATTCTTTTTTTAATTTTTTTTATAAACAATAATTATTAGCCTGAAACACTCATCCAAATTGAAAAAAAAAAAAAAAACCTTTCCGAGCAAAGATAAATCGACTCGAACCCGCACCCTTCTGAATACCGGTCAGATTCAATTCTATTTATATGTGTCATGTAATGTGGAAACCAAAATATAACTCTAGTTCAATTATCCTTAATGACGTTCAAACCTAAACACCAGTATATTTTTATGTTTCAATTTTTCAAAGCCCGCCAAAACGCTACAAATCTATGCCGGGTCAGTTTTGATCACTTTTGAGGTTAAAATGTCAAATGTTAAAACAAATATGAGCTTTACCGTACATAATTTCATATTCTATTCATAGCAAATCATAACTAAATATCATAAATTTATGTACCTTTTTTAGAAACTTTAACTCAAAGAATAATAATAGTATTGAGAATTAATATTATCATAATATCCGCATTGATAATTGATTTGCTCATAAATACCATAATTTATTTCACTAATAATAGTTTTATTTTTGTTTTCATCAATTGTATAGCTTAAAGTCATCCAAATTAAGTTTAAATTCCCACATAACTAAAAAAATACAAATTTAAAATATAAAACAAAAATGAAAAATAAAAATGTCCACACTAATCTATAATCAGAATGCGCACGTGACGTCAGATGTTCCAAATGCAATGATAACAAATACACCAATGTCTTTTGATGAGATGATTTTTTATTTATTTTTAAATAACGATTATTAATTTTTACATATAATAAAATTATATTTTTAGAATCGGCGTTTACTGATCTATATTAATACATATTTTTAAATCTATTATATTTTTCACTGGAGTTCCTTATTAATCCATATTCCAGGACGCTACGAAGAATTATAAGGCTATGGAAATCATTTTGAAATATATACGAGTATGACTCCATGCTACTGTAATGCACGTACGAGGTACAAAACAACATAATAGGTGGAAAATTGTTAGCTATTTATATTCCATCGAGTGCAGCATTGCAGTATTGCCTATTTTGAATAAATTCAAATTCAGAAATGTTTCTAAGTAATTTCCCTAAGAGCGCACGAGCCCGGACCCTTGACCCACTGCCCAATTTCAGCGTTGCCACTCTCCACTAGCCACTGGAAACCGAGGCTTGCCCTAAATGCTCCATATACAGGGGTAGCAAAAATACAGTAAAATCATTAAATAACTAATAATAACAAATGGCATTAAAATTCAAGTACTTGGGGATTAAAAACAGATACATTTACACTGTAACTTATTTGCTTAAATTTTATTTAGCCAAATGTTATTATATCCTGTTTAAAAGTAACTAATTTTAAGAACAATCTATACTATTAAAATCTAACTGATTAAATCTATATGGCCAATATCGCCCTAAATGGGTGAAAGCCAGAAAAAAAACTGTGTCGGACGTCTTCGCCTCTTTCGCGTTGTCCTTTTGTGCAAACTTATTAATATTTTGGCACTTGGCGGGGAGCGTCCCGTCACTGCTAATTATGAATGACCAAATAAAACGAAAGAGCGAGGCAAACTAGTGCGAGGGGAACAGATGTTATTCGGATAGAAACTTTCGTGATGTTACTGGCACGGAAATGTGCCGATACCGTCGTGAAAACCCAACCAAATTGTTCGGGATAGCGCCTGGAACGCAAAAACGGCTATTTGTCAGTCAGTCAGCCACTTTCGACCTGACAAACACTTCTCTACCTCAACACCCCCACCTCGCTCGTCTTCTACCGACTTGCCTTCTTCTTCATTCTGACCACCGCTGACCCTGGGCCCCTCCCGGACTACCATCACCTACTGGACGCAGACCCTTGCATCAACCACGGATACGGCCAAATTTGCGCCATAGGATTTTGTGCAAATTCAGAAGTCGTTAATTTGTCGGTATCATTCCCCTTTCGCAAGGGAACGATAGGTTGGGTCTCCCTCCCCTCCAGCCCTCTTCGCAGATCGGGATCAGCTACCCCTGCAATTCGCCTGTGTGGCATTACGTCTGGTACAATAACTGTTTTAAAACTAACTTTCTCAGGTTGGTCATAACCTGTTCATATTGTATTTTCTTTTACAGGAGGAAATGTATACATTTTCCACATAACCTATAATTTTTTTTTTAGTATCAGCTCACTTTTACGATAATATCAATATTTATATAATTTGCAAAGCACCGTTTTTGGTGAAAAATCAATGCTTTTAATTTTAAACGACAATTTAAATGTTTTGTATTTCTTTGGAATTACAAATGTAACAATTTCTAGACATTGTGTTAAATAAATCAAATTAAGTAACAAATGTACATAGTTAATAAAACTCTTTAAAACAAAACGGATGATTAAAAATTAAAAGACAAATTAGTGCTCATGAAATAAAGCGCCGTAGGCCAAAATTTTGCTAGGTTCAAAGTCAAACCAATAAATTGGTGTCTATTTTTATCATTGCGAAAATCAGAATCCAAACGTAATTAAGTCAAAACTTTTGAATTTCTAAAACCTTTGTAGAACAGAACAAAAACAGACTTTTTGATATTTTATTTAGCCAAGTGGGCCAATCTTATTCCGCGTGTTGGGGTATTATATTGTTTTTTATTGCACCCCATGTAAAAATGAAGAAGTAGAGAATCAGCGCCACCAATACCTGTATCTTAAACAAAATGAAATCCAATGTCGATGATTTACTTCCCACCCTGTAGCAAACATTCCTTCACCGTTACAATGGCTCCCATACTGGGAGAAAAATGTTGCCGCATGTGGAAAAATTACTATAATATTCGTTGCCATAACTCAACGTCGACTGGGCCGGAAATGGCCATGTTTCGTTGTATGTTATTATATATACGGTTGACTTACTGAAATATTATATTATTGCTATTTTCTTACGAAATAATAAGAAATATGAGGTGTTTAAGAGCTTGGAATTTAATGCGGGGAATACAGATTTCAAAGTACCTCACAGAATACAGAATCGATTGTCACAATTATTTTCCCAGTAAATCGGTTTTACAGGTAATAAATCATTTTTGGTAAAAATTCAAATTTGGTGGGGGTAAAGAGAATCATGTAAATAAATCTTTTCAACGTGGCCTAACCACAGTTTTAAAATTGCCTTGAATGCCGAAACAGCTGTCTCAATAATAAAAACGAAAATTCTGGCAACACTTAATAACAACATTATTTAATTTGATTTACATTATATTTTTTATAAAAATCGAACTACTGACCTTGTCTTTGAAATGTATTCTTCACGTTCAAATGTTACAACATAATTATTCCAATTCGTTTAAAAGAAACGAAGCAAATTAAAATTATTTTATATATAATTTTTTTTTAAATTTATTATTTTGATCTGTGAAATTTTTGTTCCTTTGAATGTTATTTAGTAACATCCAATGCATAGATACTTCGATACATACATTTCAGAAATACAAAAAAATTGAAATTTTCTTAGAATGTGATGTAGAATCATATCCTATCGTGAAGTGCCACCAATTTCTGGATTCCGCTTGGTGAAAGTAAAAACCATGCACTATGACCATTCTGCTGTTTTTAAACATACAGTACTCGTCCTATGAGCCATCTTGGTGTTGTCATTTAAAACGTTTTAAACGATTGCAGCTCCCTCATGTTATGTCTACTGTAAAATATCAGACTGTACCCTAACTTGTGAGGGGGTTATAAAAGTGAAAAAATGATTTTCAATGCGGTTGTTGAGGATTTACTGCGGATTACAGGAATCAAATAAAAAAATATCAAAGACTAATCGAAGTCATGCTTTAAGACAAAATTCTCAATGATCTTAAAGTATTGGCTTTTGGAAAGTAACCTTGTGTATTGATGGTAACAAATATGATTGTCTCCTTGATTGTATATCTCCTTGATATCTGCTGTATTGATACTAATTTTCTCTTTCTTACATTGTCTATTAAATAATATGATGGTCTCCTTGATTATATATCTCCTTGATAGCTGCTGTATTGATACTAATTTTCTCTTTCTTACATTGTCTATTAAAAAAATATGATGGTCTCCTTGATTCTATATCTCCTTGATATCTGCTGTATTGATACTAATTTTCTCTTTCTTACTTTGTCTATTAAAAAAATGTGATGGTCTCCTTGGTTATATATCTCCTTGATATCTGCTGTATTGATACTAATTTTCTCTTTCTTACTTTGTCTATTAAAAAAATATGACGGTCTCCTTGATTGTATATCTCCTTGATAGCTGCGGGTATCTTTAAAATAATTTAAGTGCTACTTATTATATTAAGTATATCCTCACTATAACAAAACTGTACTACTGTTTTTTATCTCTCAATTTGTTTAATACTTGCTGATATTTTGATATTTTTAAAATATTATTTAAATCGATATTATTTAATTGGAGTCTAGTATCTATATAACAAAACTGTTACGCTGTTTTCATAATTTAAAAAAATATTTTTTATTTCTCAATCTGTTTAATACTTGCTGATATTTTTATAATATTATTTAAATCGAAGTTATAAAATTGTACTCTAGCTGTTTCAAACCGCAACGTTTCGGCATTCAAGTTGCAGTTTGAAAATGGCCTTGAACGCCGAAACAGCTATCACAATAATAAAAACTAAAAATACTTGCAAAACTTAATAATAACATTAATAAATTTGATTTACATTATATTAAAAAAAAAAATAATTAAAATAAAATTTACTTTTATAAACAATAATTATTAGCCTGAAACACTCATCCAAATTGAAAAAACCTTCCAAGAAAAGATAAATGTCTCCGACAGGGCTCTAACCTGCACCCTTCTGATTGCCGGTCAGATGCTCTACCGTTGAGCTACGTCGGCTTATCGCAAACCCGCCAAGTTAATCAATATATACTAGTGTTTCATTCAACAATTACTGTTTTTTATTATATTTCACCTGTAAACAACCAACTTTATTAGTATGAGAAAGGCTTGTAACGGCTAAATCCCTCAATAGGTGGCGTCGAGACAAATTATGTCTACATTTTATGGGTCAAATATTTATTAATTGATAAACTAAAGTTTTTAAGACAAGATTTTTGTGCATAGGGCATAGATAAGCCGACGTAGCTCAACGGTAGAGCATCTGACCGGCAATCAGAAGGGTGCAGGTTCGAGTCTTGTCGGCGACATTTATCTTTCTCGGAAGGTTTTTTCAATTTGGATGAGTGTTTCAGGCTAATAATTATTGTTTATAAAAATAATTGTTACCCTTCGCGCTATGCACAAAAATCTTGTCTTAAAAACTTTAGTTTATCAATTAATAAAATTTACTGTTCTTTTTTGGTTGTACTCGTAATTAACATATTTTAATAACTACTTAAAACGCGATAATCTCAGAAAAAAATTCTCTTGATGCTAGGAAAATACTTATCCATGATAATTCAACACACGTATGAATGAGGACACTTTTTGAAAGTGATATAAAGCCATTAAAAACACGAAAGAAAAAATATAAATTAGCCCGACAACCCAAACTAACCTAACCTAATTAAGATATGTATAAAAAAATTGTAATAAATAAAATAAGTTTTTTAAAAAATTCCGAACTCGCTAATCATATTATTTCAAACAATCATAGTTTAGATAAAAAATACCGCCTAGAATATTCTTCACATTAATAATAGTAAAGGTAAGCGCTTAGATAATTTATAATCTTTGGAAATTAAGAAATCTCCTAATAATAATAATGACTTCATTATTAACAATAAAAAAACCTATCTTATGGCCCCATTTTAATTGTTTCCTTTCACCTCTCCCCCAATCTCCCTACGTGGGAAAATTCTAATTTTTATTTGCAACCTGACTTTTTTAAGCTTGCTTCGGGGAAATATACAAAAATTCACTCCATATGAAAGTAACCCACACAGTTTTCGAAGGGCCTGTAGGCGTAAACATTATTAGCTTCGGAAAGTAATGTTTGCAAAAGAAAAAGCACTATTTTCACTTTGTATAATACTCTATTCATTTTGGTGGCAATTTGAGCATTTTATAAAGTTTCCCTTCCCTTCCAACATTCTTTACTAATCCCTAGTCAAGCTCCCACTCCCACTGTGACACCTAATATGGACCAAGTAAAACAATAATAAGGAGTGATCCTTGCCTGGTGTTGAACCCGTGACCACTGGAAACAGAGCCGAGGAGCTTACCGATCTGCCACGAAGATCATATTTCAATAATAATATTAAATTGGCCGCAATGCTGTGAAGCTAAAGTGTGGCCATTTTGCAACATAATGTCATATATTTTGTATGTGTGTTTCGAAAGAATCGATTACATGAAGAACGTTTGTCACGATAGTTTTACAACAAAACGCGATCGGGTCAATACATGCTCTAATGCTACCTGACGACTTGGGTTAGTAATAATTTATTACAATGCATCTCTGTTTATTCTGTCTTAAGGCCATCCACTGGCTAAAATTTTAACGAAATCACGCGCTCCTTATGCAGGTGGCGACAAGGTTCAAAATCCCGCTGTACATCGGCCGCATGTTTCGATTTCGGTAAAAAAAACATCACCAACATGCGTGTTTTATTCTATTCTGTAAAGCTCAGACATAATTATTAAAATGTTTTACGGTCATATTCTAAAAAACTTAATTTATCACAATGAACAATGCGAAAATATGGGAAAAAGAGTTCATAAGTAGGAGATTTTGCGCTTTAAACCTTTTTTTAATGTCTCATACTTTATTTTTTTTCTAAGCTTATAAAAAGACATACCAAAAAAATTGTCGGTTAAATGAAAGGCCAAGGTGTGATCTACTTGCAGTATTTAATTCAATTATCTATGATATTTATAGGCCAACAAATTCTCAAACCGAAAACACACGATTTTGCATTACTTCCCATTGCATCGCCTTAATGTGAATACCTCGCAAGAGTCCCAACTGCTCGTCATCGTCCGGAGCCAGTGAGACTATCAATGGCATCCCCAATTGGAGTATGTTAGGCTGAATGAGATAAATCATGTACATATATACTTTTATATTATATTTTTATTGCATAATATGAATTACATACAATGGGAACTTGTACCCGCTAAGCCACTGCAAGTAGCTTCTTAGCAGGAGTTTAGTTCAAAAATATTATAATAATATGCGACGGCCTCCATGGTCGAGGGGTAAGGCTCTCAACTACGAATCCGAAGGTCGCGGGTTCAAATCCCGGCGTGCGCAAGTAAATTTAATTTAACTGATTTGTGCTGTTCCACAATTAATTCATTTAAAAATAATATGCAGTATATTTGCTCACGTTCCAGAGTGGAAGATACTCTCAGTATCGCCCTGTTGAAATAACACCATTCAGAATTGAAACGTTGCCTGAAATGGCTTTTAGCCGTGTTTGGTGACCAGATCTGAATTGCCAGGTATTTTCCCACCTTCATCTTCCTCTTCTCCTCCCCCTCCCCAATACCTTCAGGGACACAACATTCCCCAATTGGGGATGCCATAGTCTCACTGGCTCCAGACTGTTGGGAGCAGTTGGGACTTTTGTGGGGTATTGATATAAAAACAAATTATATAATACGGCAATAAATAACAATCATCGTACAAATGTAGCGCAATCATAGAACAATATAGGTGCATGCATGCTGTGATCAATGTACACAAGTTGGAAAAAATATTTTTTTAAATATGAAAACATTATAACAGTTTTGTTATAGAGGTACTACAGTCCAATTATATAATATCGATTTAAATAATATTATAAAAATATCAAAATATCAAAACGCATTAAACAAATTGAGAGATAAAAAACAGTAGTACAGTTTTGTTACAGTGAGGATAGACTTAATATAATAGTCACACTTAAATATTTTAAAGATACCCGCAGCTATCAAGCAGATATACAATCAAGTAATAAGTTTATTTCTTTAATCAAGTAATTATAGTTAATGCTTTCAGTGGGAATACCGAGTTTATAATTAATGTGTCTAAGAAATTTATGGTTAATTTTTTCGATTGAATCTGAATGTTTTTTTTTTAAATTGGGGGATCAGATCGAGGAGTTATATTCAACTTGACTTCGAACTAAATATGTATACAAAGTTTTCGATGCTAAAATATTCCTAAATCCCCCGGAATTTCGAAGAATGAAGCCAAGCATTTTTATTCCGTAACTTTTGATTGCATTTACATTTACATTTTTATAAAGTTTAATTTATAGTTGAAAAGTATGTCCGGGTTATTAATTTCATCGATAAATGTAAGAGTTAAGTTATTACGTTCATATGGATAAAGAATTGGCTTACTTATTTTGTAAAATCTTGTTGAATGACATTTATTTTTGATAAGATAAAGATTGTTAAGAGTACAACAATTAATAAACCAGTTTAAGTTATTTTGAAGACTGATACAATCTACAGCCGTTTTAATTATTTTAAATGTTTTTAATTCGTTTGCAATAAGTAATACATTTATATATTTATGGTAACAATATCGTTTATAAACATAAAAACAAAAATGGGCCTAATTGAGAATCTTGTGGTACACCACTTAAAGCTATAAATTGGTTGAAAAGGAACGGATTAATTTTTACTAACTCTATCAGATAGCTAGCTAGCGAACCAGTCTAATAGTTTTCCATCAATGCCGAGCTTACGCAGTTTAACTAGGACAATTTTATGGCATACTCTGACAAAGCCCATATATGTGTATGGAATCGACTTGAGTTCTGTTAGCTAATACGTTCGATATATATTTTTCATATAACGAGAGATTTGTCAAAGTTGATCTGCCCGATAAAAAACCATGTTGATTTGTAACAATGAGATGGTTAATATATGAGGAAATTTTATCTAATGATAGTTTTTCAAAAAGTTTTGGTAATATGGATAGCTTACAAATTGGTCTAGGTATAGTTAGTTATACCACATCAGATAAGAACGTTTCCAAATGTTAGAGAAGCAACCTATGTTAAGGGATTGATTAAACAAATAGCAAATCGGCTCAGCCAGTGAAACAATACAATTTATAAGGTTATTGCGATTCACATTATCGGGTTCCGCCTCTTTGTTTTTGACTAGAGATTTAATCTTAGTTTTAAAGTCCTTTATATTGATGTCTATGGGAGGGATATGAATGCTTTCGTTAAGGGATGAAAGTGATATAGAATTGTCTGGGATATCTTCGTTATAGACACTTTTGAAGTAGTCAGCGAAAAAAATAATCTTTACTTTAAAATTTTCAAACAACCTAATGAGGTAATCAATAAATTCAATAAAATACTGGGATTTATAATTCGTATTTCAAAACCTTTTCCCAAAACAAAGACTATACTCGCCCTCACTTAGAATATTGCCCACCGAAATGGACACCTTTGTTTCAATGGCCCATATTGAAAGAATCGAAAGCATTCAACGTAAATTCTTTAAGCGTATTAATTATAAATGTAATTTACACTTTGCAAATAATACCGAATCCTTAAAATTTCATAACTTCATCACGCTTCAAACGCGGCCTGGACTCGCCAGAGCTCATTAAATTAGTAGCGAGAACGGACATTTAGTAAGCTGCCTACTCGTCTCCATGTGGCCTAACCACAGTTTGAAAATGGCTTTGAACGTCGAAACAGCTGTAACAATAATTAAAATTTAAACTTGCAGAACTCAATAATAACATAATTAAAATTGATTTAAATGAATTAATTAATCATTAGGTCTTCAAATGCTGAGAAAATATATTCATTCTTGAAACACACTTGAGACCACATATTTTTTTTACAAATCCACACAACTCTCCTTGATCCTAACTTTATAAACATTCACATACCGTCAAGACCAACCCGACAAACCTTTTATTTTTATTTGCCCGCAAGCAGGACCAATCTTAGGATAAATTCTCCAATTCCCCGTATTTGTGCGCAATATAACGCACAACATCGACATTCTTCACAATACCCGTTCAAAATATCGAACCGAAGTAATACGTACGACCACACATTGATCCACAAGTATAAAATGTATCGAGAGCATCTCCTGTCCCGATCCTATCTTCCTCTTCCTCTCCCCGCCTCCTTCTTATTTTGTTTTCTAATAAAATATCTGTACTTAACCACTGTTAGCACAAGAAACTTTGTTGACTTACCTTTTGTTAAACTTCCTTTGTATATAAATCTGTATTAAAGATGTTTGTTTCTTACAAATAAATAAATTTTCTTTTTATAAACAATAATTATTAGCCTGAAACACTCATCCAAATTGAAAAAAACCTTTCCGAGCAAAGATAAATGTCGCCGACAGGACTCGAACCTGCACCCTTCTGATGTCACAAAAATCTTGTCTTAAGTTTTTAAGAACTTTAGTTAATCAATTAATAAATAAATTTTCTTTCATGTCCGTACTACTCTTTCCTTTGAAGTGCATTGAGATTTGAAACTGGTGCTTCATAAATCATAATGAATGCCTACCTAGCTATGGAAACGATTGAAGAACGTCTGTATTCTATGAATTTCCCTCAATTACCATTTAGCACTCGCTGTATGCTGATGGTAATTCCGATAAAGACTGACTGTTAATGTTAACTGGTCCGCAAAGTCGGTAATCGCTTCAGTAATCTGTTTTACCGACCCGCGGAGTATTATGGTACATGACCCAATAATAATAATAATTGGATTCTATTGTAGAAATGGTATTTTTAGCAGCACAATTGCGATTTCAATCTTTAATTAGATGCTGATGGTACAGGGGTTCCTTTGGCATATCATATGTACCGACTTTGTAAATTTAATTTCTGGAAATTGTTTTTCACTATAACAATTGTTTTGTTTTATTTCTATACTTTTTTTTTTTTACATGAATACCGCATAAGAGTCCCAACCGTCTGGAGCCAGTGAGACCTATGGCATTCCCAATTGGGGAATGTTGTGAGGCTGGAGGTATTGGGGAGGGGAAGGAGAAGGGGAAGGGGAAGGGGAGGAAGAGGGAAGGGGAAGAGGAAGGGAAGGGAAGGGAAGGGAGGAAGGGAAGGAAGGAAGGAAGGAAGGAAGGGAAGGAAGGAAGGAAGGAAGGAAGGAAGGAAGGAAGGAAGGGAAAGAGAAAGGGAAGGGAAGGGGAAGGGGAAGGGGGAAGAGGGAGGGAAGGGAAGGAAGGGAAGGGGAAGGAAGGGAAGGAAGGAAGAGGAAGGGAAGGGAAGAATGGAAGGAAGGAAGGAAGGAAAAGGAAGAAGGGAAGGAAGGAAGGGGAAGGGGAAGGAAGGGAAGGGGAGAGGTGGGGAAATACCGGCTATTCAGATCTGGTCACCAAACACTGCTAAAAGCCATTTTAAGCAACGTTTCAATTCTGAATGGTGGTCTTTCACCAGGGCGATACTGAGTATCTTCCACTCTGGAACGTGCGCAAATATACTATATATTATTTTTAAATTAATTAATTGTGAAACAACACAAATTAATTAAATAAAATTTACTTGCTCACGCCGGGATTTGAACCCGCGACCTTCGGATTCGTAGTCGAGAGCCTTACCCCTCGACCATGGAGGCCGTCAATAAAATAATAAAATAAATTAAGAGAACAATGGTAGAATACCATCAGAGTAGGACAGAGCATCAGACAGGGAGTAGTAGAGGAAGGGTGGGGGTTACATGGAAAGAAAGGGATCAACTTGACTATGAGTTAAACCTAATTGTTTATTTAAAACTATCTGATGTGTACCCGGCCTTGTTCGGAATTTTTTTTTGTTTTGAATTTATGAAGTTGTGAATTCTTGTTTATCGTTTGGTTGCCATAATTGATTTTACACTGCTATGGTATACTATATCTAAACAAAGAAACATAAATATGTTCTAAATAAAAAATGTTTTTGTTTTAAGCCACTTTATTTTTATTCGACCGGTTTCGGTTGGACTCAACCTTCTTCAGGAATGTACAGTGTACACATATAAACTAAAATTAAAATACAGAGATATCATAATGGAGACAGAGAAATTAGATTTAACCCAAAGTCCGATTTTAAGGATGTTCCCTTTCTTCCCCTCCCCTCCCCCTACCTGTCCATCTACCGCACTACCCACCCCCCCCCCACTGTGATGCTCTGTCCTGTTCTACCCTATCGTGCTGTCTCTTTTCCTCACTTTCTCTGCCTCCATTATGATATCTCTGTATTTTAATTTTAGTTTATATGTGTACATTCCTGAAGAAGGTTGAGTCAACCGGCTGCGGTGCCTGTTTCATACAAATCAAAATTTTGGGTTGGAGGCCAAAATACCCATCCAAACTAAATGATCTTTTTTTTAATTAAAGGTTTAGTAAATATCTAGTACGGGAGAGAAGTATTTTATTTATTTTTGTTTTACCTTATGAAATATCGGCCATTAAAGGAATTGATTTTTCCCGATTTTAGAGGCATCTTAAACAATTTTTTAGGGGCTAACGGTGATTTAAGCCCCTATCACAGCGCCCTTGAGGTGATTTTTCACAAAAATGGCGCTTTACAAATCGTCCAATCATTATTATTAATAATTTTTAAAAAAGCAACCGTTTCCCTTAATTTCTACATAATTTTGAAATTTTATTTAAGGTATAAATATAAAAAATACCTACATGTTATAGAATTTTTTTCTCTAGGAGATCCTGTGCTGAGGCGAACTAGGTTTTGAATAAGGGGGTTTAAGGCCATCCACCGGCTGCTGTGAGGAGGGTATATTATAAAGTGGTGAATACAAAGTACATTATTTAATTAATTTACTTATTATTTGTTAATACTTTTCATTATTTTTAGTATATTGTTTATCCTGGTGAAGGAAGCTTTCCTTCTGAAGCATGTAGATATTTATATAATAAAAACAGTGGTTAAAACAAAGTTATTCTAATTTAATATAGAAATAAATATTTTTTATGTTTTCCCACGCGGAGTTTTGAAATCGATACCTTTATATTTGAAGCCAAAGAGCTTCCTACTCAGCCTAAAAGATGGTCTAAAGGCTTCATCCAGTAATTCACAGAAAATTCAGTCACTTTCTGACTCTTCAAAAAAAATTTTTTTTCACAAATAAGGCGTTAATTCATTACATTATAATATGTACAATATAAATTATTTTTAGTAGTAGGTATTAGAAAATATGCAACAAGTTTTAAAATTTAAAAATAAAAGTTCAAATTAACGAAATAAATCAAATTCAACATGAAACTTACCATTTCAACATTATTTTTTTTTAAATTCTATAATGGAAAAAATCAGTCATTCTGTGGCATTCTTAAAATGGTAAGCGGACAATTTGCCACAGTGATAAATAAATCGGCACATTTTTTAAGGTGATATAAAAATATGAAATTTATGAAGAAAAAAAACTTGGTTAACTAGGTGAGGTTTTTTTTTATTTTTCTTATTGTACATTTTTTTCTTATTTAAACCTTTCCAGTTGTCAAAAACAAACCACTGATCCAAAATGGCTGATAATGCTAACATATTATAAACATATGTGTACCAACATAACAAAAAAAAATCGATAGTCGAATGTACACAGCCCGCGAAAATTCAAAATTCACCTTTTCTTTTGAACACACCTCGTAGTGATAACATGCTCCAATTTCATGTTAGGAATTGAGGTAAGAATAGGTTTTTAGGATTTATCACTTTGCCGAAATTAGCTTCTTCGCTGTACTAAATAATATTTACGAGTGGGTACTGATCGAAGTAATCTTGGCGTTATGTTAGCACGGTATTTCAATGCTTCGACGGGACGCCCCTGGGCATCAAATCTAAGCATCGTGTATAATTTAAAATAATATTCAAATGGCGTACTTATCCGAGATATAAAATGGTAACACATTGCATCACTGAATTGAAAATCCCTAGGAGTGTGTTCTATACCGATTTGGATTAAAATGTCGCCTATGAAATTATTTACCTGTTCAAGAAAAAAATTCTATGTATAAAAATGTTTCATCAATTTCATCAGAAGCTAGACGAAATTGGCCTAACTTCAGCCACACGGACACGCCCCTACACACTTCTGGTTTATGTACTTTTAAAATTAAACACGTTTGTTTATATATACATTTATATGGAATAGCATAAAAGGCAAAATGAAATGCGTTCAAATGACGTAGTGTAATGTGTAAAATGAAACACGTTCAAGTGGCGCAATGTAATAAGAAAAATAAAACACGTTAAAATGGCGTGGTGTAATGAGTAAAATGAAATAGTACGAATGGCGTAGTGTAATGGATAAAATGAAACACGTTCGAGTGGCGTAGTATTGCGGGTAAAATGAAACACATTCGAATGACGTAATGTAATGGATAAAATGAAACACGTTTAAATGACATGTGTAATGGGTGAAATGAAACACGTTCAAATGGCCTAGTGTAATGTGTAAAATGAAACACGTTCGAATGGCGTAGTGTAATGTGTAAAATGAAACACGTTCGAATGGCGTAGTGTAATGTGTAAAATGAAACACGTTCGAATGGCGTAGTGTAATGTGTAAAATGAAACACGTTCGAATGGCGTAGTGTAATGTGTAAAATGAAACACGTTCGAATGGCGTAGTGTAATGTGTAAAATGAAACACGTTCGAATGGCGTAGTGTAATGAGTAAAATGAAACACGTTCGAATGGCGTAGTGTAATGAGTAAAATGAAACACATTCAAATAGCGTAGTACAATGTGTAAAATGAAACACATTGAAATGGCGTAGTGCAATTTATAGCTAAAATGAAAACGTTTCTTTTGTATTGTTCAAAATGGCATAGTGCGAAAAGATAAAATAAAACACGACAGTTATTCTTTCTTCTCTTCTTCTACAAATTTAACAATAACTTCATTCTTAGCAACACTATCTCCCGGCTTCAGCTCCTTGACATCTTTAACTGTGGCATCTCTACTCGCCTTCACCACGTACTCCATCTTCATGGCAACCACGACGAAGAGAGGCGCTCCGGCCGGCACGCGCTGTCCGGACTGCACCAGCACCCGATCCAGCACTCCGGGCATGGGGGAGCGCGCAGAGTCCGGGTCCAGGGCGGGGCCGGACATGCCGAGCTTGGAGTGATAGCCCGGGGGAGGCTTCTGCAGGACTGTTTTACCACTCTGAAATAATAATAAAAAAGTTTTCAAATTACTCTGTCCTATTTTGCTCTGCTTTTGGTTTAAAAAAAAAATTCTTGTTTGCGTTGTTAATTATCGCGGTGAAGGTATGTCTATGAATATGAAAGGGACACTCGAGTACAACAGAGGCAGCATGACGTATGGAACTATATAAGCGAATTAATGGTTATCTCGTTCTTCTTCATACCTCAGCATCATACTTTTAACATTGCCACAGCGATAATTATACTCAACTCAACCTACCAGTTTGATACCTCACGACACAAGCCCAGATAACGATTGAAGACAAAACGCCAGGACCTTGGCGTAGTCATCACAATTGTGGGTTAGTTATTATTTATGTATATTTTAGGTGGGGGAGAATTGGCAGAGGTCAAAGTGGGATGCTTGGGTTTTTCTGCCAGTCATATTCATTCAGGCATCGAGAGTCATTTCTTTCAGCATAGGCATCTATCCGGGAAACTGCTAACGGGACATTCTTCTACGATATGTGATCTTGCTAAAATATGTCTGGTAACATATTTATAATGTTCTGATTGTGTAGCTGTACCTATGTTATAAATCTAGTTTAAAACGAAACAAAAAATATACATATAATACTACTTTTATAACTCTGCCCAGAATACAAGAAAAATATTGAATTTTCTCCGTGTTTGAGGTCACTGTCGTAACCATTGGCGATTTTCTCTAAAGCGTGAAATTAGTCCCACGTGTGCATTATGAATTCAGCGACCATGGTACTTTTTGTCATAAGTAATAAGTTCATACAAAACATACTAATTGCATTTCGACGGTCAACCGTGCTGAGTGTGCAAACCTTTGACAAATTCTAGGTGACCGTGTGCGCAGCGACTATGGAGAATCGTTAACACCAAATTTGTACGCAATATTGCAAGAATCAACATTTTTTTCTGTAATCATCGTATTCTAAGATATTATTAATATAAGTTAATTACTGAATATACTATTTATATTAAAAAAACAACCGTTTATACGAAAAAATATTATTCATCAGTCACAAACGTTTTAATTAATCGTCGAATTGTACCATGTTGCTAGGTCGCTAATATATGATGAAATTCCTTTAGATCTAGGAAAAAATACGTAATATAGAAAAGACAAACACTGAATTTTTTAAAAGAAATATTTTTTTAAATTTTAAACCTATTTATTTTATTTATATTTATGTATTTATGCATCATCGACCGGTTTCGGTTGAACTCAACCTTTATCAGAAATAAGGCCAGCTTTTATACCAATAATAACTTAGGAAAACTTTTAATTAATTTTAAAGATAAATAACTAACTGGAACAATTGCCCGGCAATTTATATAATTAAAACCGCGAGAACGGTAAAAATTATAGCAAAAGAACACATCAGATGTTTAATAGGTTTTTAAGAATTTGCCGAACACTTAATTAATACTAACCATACTTTTGATAAAAATACAAGAGTACAAGCAATACATAAAAATGGAATAGGTTTGCACCTTAATAACTTAGAAGTATTAAAAAAATCAAAATCAAATAAAAATAATAATTGCCGTATTTTAAATAAACAAATAGATATAATCCAAAATCCGATTTTAAGGTTGTTCTCTTTCTTCCCCTTCCCTTCCTATTCCCCTCTTTTTTCTTTTTTTTTGAAGGAAATAATTTATCATTATCATCTTTGGGGGTGCTGTGTGGAGGGTCTTTTAGAGGATAATAAGGAGTGAACTTGGATCTTGAAGAGACCCATGCTGTAGGAGGGAGGAAATATAGAGGCCGGCAGATCACTCCACAGCCGATTTGTTGAACACAAGAACGGGTCGTAGAAGCGACCCGTTCTCATGTGACAAATGTCAACCATGTGCAAATGTTGGGCGCGCGTTTGGCGAGTTTCCCTACTATGCACCGGTGCTGAAGGGATCAATGACGCTAGTTCCTCAGAGCATCTTCCATTAAAATACCGGTAGAACAAGAACAGCATTCCCACCCGACGTCTGAGCTCCAAAGACTGCAGTCCGTTTATGAAGATAAGAATCTAATCTACCTACCCCTCTACCGCCCTCTCTCTGATGCTCTGTCCTATTTTACTCTGATATACTGTCTCTTTCCCCCACTGTCTTCATTGTGATATAACTCAATGTACGTTCATTTACGTTCCTGATGAAGGTTGAGTTCAACCGAAACCGGTCTATAATGCATTAATATAAATAAAATAAAATGGTTTAAATACAAAACATATTCTCTCTTTTAAATTATAATAATAATTAGTACAAACCACAAAGTGATTCTTCGATAAAATAGAAGTTGTTCATTTAGATGAGAACATTTTTTCTCATTTTTGAAATCTCCGAAGAGATAGGCCACGTACCGCCACTGCTCGTATCCAAATTCAGGAAAAATGCTTAAGGGTCCAGACTATACAAACATTATATTTTTAACATGTGGGTTGCCTGAGAGAATATTGTTAAAAGTTAACGACCGTTCATAATTTATGTTCACATTTAAAAAAAACCGTGCCAATTGTACACGCAACCTTGACACGTCAGTACAAATAATCAATAAATCAATATGGCATATTGTGACGTGTCCCGCCATAGACTCTAGAGCATTGATGCGCAGCCTGCGGTCCGCGAACCCATTTCGAGCTGAAAAATATTTGTCTATATAAAATAAATAAAAATCATCGTGATTAATTTATTGGTTTGACCTTGTGCCGGGAAAGTCGTTCTTTGTGCCCCATATAATTGATATTTTGAATGGGTTTCATTTTATAGAGGTACACGATCAAATTTTGTTTCTGAAAACATAGAAGTAACGGATGTGAGTTTTTATATTTCTTATTTAACAGCAATCATTCGGACTTCAGGATGCTATAATCAAAATATTTAACGAATTCCATTCTGTTTTACAAAATACGAACGAACAACGCGACAATCCGCGACAATCTTGTCTGCCTTCAATATTTTAAATCAGCCCCCCAAAATTACAAACAGTTTTCTACATGTTAAAAATTCAGATTGTTAAGAATCGAAAGCATTTCATGTTCTTGGAACTACAAGGCTCAATCTGGCATATTTATTTACTAATAACACAAATTATCTATAGTTGTTTACGCACCTACTTTGCAAAATCAGTACAGCACTAAAACGGTTAAGCTTTAAAGTAGTACTCTCTAAAGCCCATTATCGCATAACATCGCTATGTCAGATAGAACCTTGTTCAGAAAAATTAAATTTTGGGGAGTTTAACGATAATTTCTTTGTAAATGGTTACCATTTTACAAAATACAAAAAGGTTACACGACAAAATTTTATTTGAAAACCCTAGCACATATATATATAAAAATATATATATATATATTTTTTTTAATAATCGTAAATGCAACTTAAGATTGAAAATTCAGTTATTATAATCTTTTATTAAGTAAAATTATTCTAAAATATATTATTTACCACTATTTAATAAATATGTATGCTCCGAATCAAATGGTTCCCTCATCAAGATACGAAGTACGCTGAACAAAATAAATTTATAATCATTTACTTGAAAATAGTTCCACGAAATTTAGCATTAATTAAAGTTTTTATAATATGTATTTTTTTATCTTCACATCTTAGACGGCCTCCATGGTCGAGGGGTAAGGCTCTCGACTACGAATCCGAAGGTCGCGGGTTCAAATCCCGGCGTGCGCAAGTAATTTTTATCTAATTAATTCGTGTTGTTTCACAATTAATTCATTTAAAAATAATATATAGTATATTTGCGAACGTTCCAGAGTGGAAGATACTCTCAGTATCGCCCTGGTGAAAGACCACCATTCAGAATTGAAACGTTGCTTGAAATTGCTTTTAGCCGTGTTTGGTGACCAGATCTGAATAGCCAGGTATTTCCCCACCTTCCTATTCCCCTTCTCCTTCCCCTCCCCAATACTTTCAGCCTCACAACATTCCCCAATTGGGAATGCCATAGTCTCACCGGCTCCAGACGGTTGGGACTCTTGTGAGGTATTCATATAAAAAAAATAAAAAAATAAAATTAAACCAGGTATGGATAAATTCTTTGAATTATTTTTTTTTTAATTATTTTTTTTTCAACGTTTTTAACATCTTCGTTTATTTGATCGTCGTATTACTATCGTGTTGTTGCACACACCGGGTAGGTGGGTAAATAAACATTGTTATTTGTAACAAAGTAATTCATAAGATTTGCTTGCGGACACCACACATGTTGTAAGCACATTTATTAGAGATATATACACGCCGATTGTAAATCTAAGGTCTAAAAACACGGTCATTTGAAATAAATATATTTTTTAAGAAGGACCAACTTTGATTGTGAAGTGATGAAATCATCGAGCAAATAATATGTAGAGATGCCCTGATTATAATAATAATAATAATTAGATTACTTCTGTAGCGCCGTTTTCGTGGGAAAATCACCTCAAGGGCGCTTTACAATTAATTAAATAACATGTACATTTTATGATATATTTGCACCTAAAAAATTGAGAATATCCCAATATTTTACAGCAAAACTAAGAGCGAGTTTAAAAACCGCCGGCAGCCACGAGAGCGCCTCGTTATATATAATGTGTAACGCTTTTATGTAAATATTTCGTGTGTGTTTTTAATAAAATAAATATATATCGCACAAGAGTCCCAACTGCTCCCAAACCGTCTGGAACCAGCGAGACTATGGAATCCACAATGTTGTGAGGTTGAAGACAATGGGAAGGGGAGGGAGATGGGGAAAAGGACGGTAGGGAAGTACCTGGCTATTCAAATCTGGTCACCAAACACGTCTAAAGCTATTTCAAGCAACGTTTCGATTCTGAATGGTGGTCTTCCACAAGGGAGATACTGAAAGTATCTACCACTGTAGAACGTGCCGCAAATATACTATATATTATTTTTAATTAACAATTTGTGAAAATGACAAAAATTAATTAGATTTCAACCCGCGACCTCCGGATTCGTAGCCGAGAATCGTAACCACTCATCCACGGAGTCTGTCATTTATACGGTATTCACTTTTTTCACTCCATCGATTGCAAAGTTAACCATGTCAAGCTGTGGGTACCCTACCCCTACGGCCCGCAAACATATTGAAAATTGGTCCTCCGGCTAAAAGGGTTGTGCATCGCTGCTAAACAACATTGTAACAAACTGCTCAAAGCACGGTCATTTTAAATAAATTTCCCTTTTTAAGAGGGACCATCTTTCCCGGGCCTCA
Source organism: Halesus radiatus (assembly GCA_022606495.2). Taxonomy (NCBI): domain Eukaryota; kingdom Metazoa; phylum Arthropoda; class Insecta; order Trichoptera; family Limnephilidae; genus Halesus; species Halesus radiatus. Next base: position 206,844 of record JAHDVE020005247.1, on the reverse strand, counting down.
AATAACGGAATAAGCGAAAAAATGTAATTATGAAACAAAAATAATAGTGGAGTGGGCCGACTAGGCGCGCCGCCAATTTAAGTAAAACAGCTACTAATTAAAAAGGTTCGTCTCTTTACAAAAACCGTATATTTTGTTAGAGTATTTAGTTTGACCCTTTTTACAAGTATTTTGTTATTTGCTTACCGCAGTCAAAAATAAACGTGGACGGCAGTGAACCAAAGCTGGTGCCAAAATGTGTTTAATGGGAAAAGTTTCCTATCGCTCATCTGTCGATAAGAAGAGATTTCGGATTTGGTGCTGAGGGTTCGAGCCAAACTAGATTGTAAAGTTTGATAATGTCGAGATTTGTTAACTCAAGCCAGGGCTTTAAAATTTTTGGTAGCAGTCTAAATGATTCTAATCAGGCTTTACAAAAATTTACTTCGAATAATGTCATTATTTAATATGTCTAACATCGTGGAGTCCACAAAAACTTGTTCAGGCTTTGAGTTGAATATTCTCTCAAATGTATATTTATTGTAATTTCTTCATTCGGGTATTACATACTCGTAAGTGTTATGTTTTTTCTAAACTCTTGTTTAGCTCACTTTGTGTTATGTATTTTTGCTAATTGGACAATGGTCCGTTAGTGTAAACATAAAATAATGTTTTTATAAAAATCAGTAATACGAATATTTTAACTACTTATATTAGAATTACGTATTATGTACGAGTAAATACTCCTATTTACGAGTGTTACATTCATTGGACATTTTTACTGCAAAAATATTTACCTTATCGAAGAGATATACGGTTTCTGCGTCCAGTACTACATTGCATCTGGATTTGGCATCATCGATAGTCGAGTTTAGCACCCAGCGGTTTGCGTCCTTGCTGAGTTTTCCCGAAACCGCGCATGTCTTGCCCGTCGAGGTTTTCACTGTGAATGTTCCGGGAAGTTTCTCGTAGATCACATTGGCGGAGACATCTATCGGGGGAAATACAAAACAATGCATGATTGTTTAATTTTTTTCATATGATCATTAAAAAACCGATAAATTGATTTGGGTAGTATTGTGATATTTTTAGTACGGTTAAATAATTGTATAATTGAATGAAAATTTCCATGATCTTATCCAACTTTTCACAGCAAAAAACACCAGAAAAAAATGTCTCACCTTTGCCGTTGTATTGGAACTTGAACTCCCTCTCCAGCTGGTGGTTTGGCCTCCAGCCCACTGGTGGCACGTGGATTCCATAGTCTCTCATCTTCTCTGTGGTCTCCAACTGGTCTTTTAGAACCTGAAAATAATACGCGTCCTTTATCTGCTTTCCGCCTTGTCATCAGACTCAATTCAATTCAATTCTTTATTCTTTTTAAGAATTTTACAAAATTTACATTTTAAGACATTTTTAAAGATGATACAGGATGTACAATATCCAAAATAATTACTTATAAAAATAATAAAAATTTAAAAAATAAAGTTAGACATACATAATCTCAGTAAATTGTATAAGAGGCATACTGGTATTATACAAGTAGCAACAAAGCTTTATGTTTAAATGCAGCTTCATTGATGCTAAATATGTCGATATCCGAAGTGATTCTATTTAACAGCAAGATTGCCCTCCCCACCGGCATGACCATTGGCAAGTTGGTAGTTGGTCCTGCAGGCCGGGAGATAAAACAGTCTATGCTGTCGGTGACGGAGATAACCATCGGGAACATAGAAATGAATGCTCTCCATGATAGCCGAATTTTCGAACCATCCGCATATCAGTCTGAAAAAATGTGTCACAATGTGTAAATCCCTTCTGACCCGCAGATGGTTCATTCCGAGCATACCTAAGAGAAAGTCGGTAGGATAGAGCCACGGGTAGTAGCCATTTCTTCTGAACTCTCTCCAACATGACGGAATACTTCACCTGATGTGGACTCCAAACCACCGACCCACTCTCAAGCCTACTCCTTACTAACGAGTTATATAAAATTATGAGAACCCGAGTGTCTTTAAAATTCCTTTAAGTACGTAGGACGAAACCCAGCATTTTTAAAGTACTAAAAGTGACTTCAATATGAGCATGAAATGTCAGCCTACTATCAAACACGATACCAAGATCTTTCACAGTGGAGACACGTTTAAACTTCGGGCGTTCATATTATGCCGGTAAAACCAAGTATGACACGCCCTTGTGAAAGAAAGAATGAAATATTGAACTCAATCTGATTTCTCTTAATCCAATCAATAATTCTATCAATATCCGATTGGAGTCGATTGCAGTCTTCTAAAGTTAATATTTCTAAGAACAGTTTTAGGTCATCAGCGAAAAGAAGAAACCTGGAATGCAGAATAATCTCTGCGATATCGTTAATAAAAATAAAAAAGAGGAGGGGGCCTAAATTAGAGCCCTGAGGAACTCCAAAGAGCACAGGAAATAATTTAGACAAAAATGTTCCATGCGATACAAATTGTTTTCTTACAGTAAAATAGCTAGCAAAGAATATTAGAAACCGTAAAGAAAAACCTATCTTTGACAGTTTATTTAATAAGATGTCATGATTTACAGTATCAAAGGCCTTCGAAAAATCATTGTACGAGCAATCAACTTGGGAGCCTTTATCTAAGGATTTGGATACATAATCTACGAGTACCAATAGGTTCGTGTCTGTTGATCGGCCCTTTCTAAACCCATGCTGTTCCGATATTATAAACGGCTCTACTTGAGACAGCATGTGTTTGTGGAATATTGACTCGAACAGCTTTGCCGGGGCAGAGAGAATAGCCACCGGTCTGAAATTTTCCACAGATGTCTTTGACCCGCTTTTGAAGATAGGACAATTTTTTGAGACTTTCCAGGAATCAGGAAATATACCAGTTTCTAAAGAGAGGTTGAATATGAAGCTTAGTGGCAGCTTTAAAAAATCAACACATCCTCTCAGAAAAAAGACTGGTAAAAAATCAGGACCAAGTGAATGTGTATGTTTCAGACCAATATATCAACAACAAAAACCTTGTTTTTATGTCATGCATATTATCCAATGGAATCATAAATAATCACCAAAGCCTGCACGTATTAAAATTCAGCAAAAATACCACCTTGGTGGAAATCTACAATACTCAATAATAATAAAATAAAAATAAAAACTGTTCCATGGTAGAAAGTAGAAATCAACAAACGGAATCGACTAAAAAGACCTCCAAAATGTGCCACGATCTGACCATGGTAGAAATATGGGCCACAATAAACACATAACTGCACCATGGCTCTATCATGGAAGAAATTGGACAAGAACCCAATCCTGGTAGAAATGGGCGTAAAAAACACAAAACCATACCATGGTAAAAATCGGCTAATAATACCACATAAATATTCTTTTATTTAAGCGTGAGCTTGCTAAAAAAAGACGCAGTTAATCATCAGATAACCCAACATCAATACACGGTTGACAATTATCACTCTAGTCACTGCTAAGACTCGTTTTTGTAATTCAGCAGTGGAATGATCTGAAGGCCCCTGTTTATCTCCCTCTTAGAATCGAGGTCTCTTCAAGACCTAGGTTCACTCTTTCCTTTCCTAAAAAAAACCCTTCACACACCATTCCCAAGACGATATAGAGATTCCACTGTAGAAGTGATGTACAAAAAAATCACAAAAATACACAATCCAATCAAGTCTAGAATAGAGAGTAACTATCCCCTCTACTCACTGTGGCCAACGTAGCCTGGACCAGCCTATCGTCGCTGAGGACCTCCTGAGGGAACAGGCTGTCCCCGTGGTCCCTGATAAAGGAGGTGTGCACGTCTCCAGCGCGGAAGGAGGGGTGCTTGCACAGGTCTAGTAGGAAGTTCACGTTGGTTTCCAAGCCCGTTATCTGCAAATAAAACAAACGTCAGAATAAAAATGTAGAAAAAGAACCAAAAACGTAATTATATAATACAGATATGTGACAGCTCTGGGTAAGGTATGATGAATGGAAGTCAAGATGGAAGATGGCCAACCACCAAAAAAGCTAATAAAAGGAAAAGGAAAAGGAAAAGGAAAAGGAAAAGGAAAAGGAAAAGGAAAAGGAAAGAGGAAGAGGAAGAGGAAGAGGAAGAGGAAGAGGAAGAGGAAGAGGAAGAGGAAGAGGAAGAGGAAGAGGAAGAGGAAGAGGAAGAGGAAGAGGAAGAGGAAGAGGAAGAGGAAGAGGAAGAGGAAGAGGAAGAGGAAGAGGACGAGGAAGAGGAAGAGGAAGAGGAAGAGGAAGAGGAAGAGGAAGAGGAAGAGGAAGAGAGGAAGAGGGAAGAGGAAGAGGAAGAGGAAGAGGAAGAGGAAAAATAAAAAAAGGAAAAGGGAAAAGGGAAAGGAAAGAGGAAAAGGAAAAAGGAAAAAGGAAAAGAAAAGGAAAAGGAAAAGGAAAAGGAAAAGGAAAAGGAAAAGGAAAAGGAAAAGGAAAAGGAAAAGGAAAAGGAAAAGGAAAAGGAAAAGGAAAAGGAAAAGGAAAAGGAAAAGGAAAAGGAAAAGGAAAAGGAAAAGGAAAAGGAAAAGAAAAGGAAAAGGAAAAGGAAAAGGAAAAGGAAAAGGAAAAGGAAAAGGAAAAGGAAAAGGAAAAGGAAAAGGAAAAGGAAAAGGAAAAGGAAAAGGAAAAGGAAATGGAAAAGGAAAAGGAAAAGGAAAAGGAAAAGGAAAAGGAAAAGGAAAAGGAAAAGGAAAAGGAAAAGGAAAAGGAAAAGGAAAAGGAAAAGGAAAAGGAAAAGGAAAAGGAAAAGGAAAAGGAAAAGGAAAAGGAAAAGGAAAAGGAAAAGGAAAAGGAATAACTTATTTACCTGGTACTCCGACAGTTTATCTTTCATTTTATCCAGCGCCGTTTCCCTCGAAGGCGCCCACGTCACCAGCTTCGCGATCATAGGATCGTAGTGCACCGAGACCGCGTCCCCTTCCCGTACTCCCGTCTCCACCCTGACATCGGCCGCGCCCTGTGGGGCCGACAGGTGCTGCAGGGGACCCGCCCCGGGCAGGAAGCCTCCCCGCGGGTCCTCCGCGTAGATCCTCGACTCGAAGGCGTGACCGGACATACTGATCTGTGACTGCGTCACCGGGAGCGGTAGGCCTGATGCGATCTTTAACTGCCATTCTACTAAGTCAGTTCCTGAGAGAGAAAAAAACGCCGTGATACTAAAATATGTACATATATTATAAAGATGTCGAAGTACCGTGATAGCAATAGCGTATAGATCGCAATTGCAAAATACGTGACCAAGATCATGATAGTCATTATTTAAATTGAATTCCAAAACAATTTGTTTATTTATTTTATTTATTTGATCCCTTCTGCACCGGTGTAGATTCGAGAATCACACCAAACACGCGCCCAACATTTGTACACGGTTAACATTTGTCCAATGAGAACGGATCGTATTGTGTTCAACAGCTCGGCTGTGGAATGATCGAAAAATCATTTTCCACGGGGCCTCTTGTGTTGGCAACAGATTTCTTTTTAAATTAAAAAGACAAATCTTACACAACATTTTGAAATACGAGTACATAATACGTTGAATTTCTGAAAAAAATCAATAAGTCTAGTACAATAAGCTCAATGTGATAAAAATAAATTAAACACTCTTGGATGATGTTCTGCCGCGATAATGGGAGAAAACATCTGAAACACGTAACTACGATGAAAATAATTCAACGAAACGCATTTCCGATGGCCAAATTTTTACGGATTTGATAAGACGAGAGGAAAGAGACTGGCGAATCCGGGTCCGAGAAAGCCAAAATGGTATTATAATAAAATAAACATTTATCATAATATATATTATAACTAATAAAAGAAATTTGCAAAAAAAAATGCCCCGGGTGAGGATTGAACTCACGACCTTAAGATTATGAGACTTACGCGCTGCCAACTGCGCCACCGAGGCGATGGCGGAGACCGTGCTGAAAAATAAATCGTTACAATTTCTCTAATTGTTGGTCCTAGACCAATCTCCACCACTATTTTTAGTTATCGTCTTTTTACATCCATTTTGATTATTTGTTCTCCATTTCACATTGTTATTCATTAAATTTTAATCACGTCCCTAAATCAGACTTTCCGTTTTTAAATTTCAAAGAAATATTGTAAACCTGTTTTTTTCTGTAACTCGTATTCGTTATTTACCGACATTTTCATATATCGTTGATTATCGCTTGTCTCCATAATCCGTATTCATTGTCATTGAAATGAACGTGCTTCTAAGTGATTGTATGAAAGAAACCGCCATGAAAAAGAGAAACAAAAGGTGGTATTATTCTCCCCAACCAACGCGTTAACATCACATATCAAAATCATTACGATCATTAAATCATTTCAAATTAATATTAGAGCTTTCTGCCAGTGGGTACCGGAAAAACCTTTATCAATTACTTTTCCAAATCGAGAAATCGGTTGTAAATCAAAAACAAAACTTTCCTTACTATTTCGATATGCATACATAGATTAAAATATATATATATTTTTAGTGTTATAATTTAAAAACTGTTCGAAAAACATTCGGCAATATTTTAAAAGCTTTTACATTACGGTTGTTGATGTTCTGAATGTTTTTTAATATCTGACCAATAAATTATGTAAAACCGTACAACCGGCACATTTTCCAGTGACTTTTACTTGAGATCCTGAAAAAAAAATACGTGGCAGTTTTTAAAAATATCGCTTTTAGTTTCATTAGTAATAGTAGGATGATTGGTCAATTATTTTTTTTACTTTAATTTGATAATATTCTATGTGATGACATATGAATGAGAATGAAGCAAGAGTTGTGTGGCGCTCCATCTTATCTGTCTACCCCCCGACAGGAAATTATGTACTAGTTAGGTCAGGTTAAGTTAGATTAGTTTAGGTTGGGTTACTTCTTCAAAAAGCCCGCTGACCTGTGATCATCTCGGTGATGGGATGCTCAACCTGGAGTCGCGTGTTCATCTCCATGAAGTGGAAGGCGTGCGTCTTCCTGTCCAGGATGAACTCCACGGTGCCCGCACCCACGTAGCCCACGGCTTTGGCGGCCCTGACGGCGGCGCTCCCTAGGGCCTGCCGGGTCTCGTTGGAAATCCCTGGCTGAAAAGACAATGATTTGCGTATACAGAAGTGATCAAAGATATCATATGAGTCAGTTGAAGCCGACATTTGACCAGCGCATAAAAGTTCATCACTAGAAAAAGTTCTCCAATATTGGTTGTTCAATTCAGGAAAAGATAGCAAGATCAGCGAAATCAAAAGAAGATGATTTGAATTAGACGCCTTTAACCAACTTTTCCATTTCAATAAAGGAGATACCTCAATACCAGCAAACAGTGTATCCAATAAAAGCATTCTACCAGTACTCAAGTTTGGAGGGGAAACATGAACCCTCACCAAAAAAAACTTGACGAAAATAATCAACATACAAACAGATAGAATGGTCCACATAAGAAAATATCCTGATGAGATAAAGTAAGAGAAAAACTCAAATATAGCCGTCATCACCATTACATCACGATATCCACAATCAAGGAGGATTTAAAAAGACTACTCACAGATGAGATGGGCGGAGCGGTTTTGGATGGATGAGAACCACCAAGAATGAGAAAGTTAAGTCCATTTAAAAAATAAATATCAATATTCACCTTCAAACTTAAATACGCGTATTGTATTAAAGTTCGTTTTCATAGTTAAATTAATTCTCTAAGTTTGAATTTTTTTAAACGCCCCCGAAACGGGCAGAATCAAGGCAGAAGTGCGCCTGACGTCATCCGTACTGAATGATACCCGTCAGAAGGACAATTTGTATGGAGATTTTTTTTCTTCAATAAGGAAATCCAGTACTTTTTTTAATTAATGTTAAACGTCTAACTTAATAAACGTTTTTTTTATGACATCAAGATTTCATACGAAAATTGATTTTTTTTACATTTGAATGTTTGTATTTACCGCCAAAAACCGAGGAACCATTCAGTATAGAGATGCCTTTAAAAATACGTGTATTTATGTTTGAAGGTATTTATTTATTTATGGATAAAAAAATAATTAAAAAATAAACTCAAATTCTTGAAGAAGTTTAAAAGAGACCATGTCAGACGCCAGAAGACTTATGAAGAAGAAGGAAGAGTTTTTTCAACTTACAGCTGGCGCCTCTTCGATGATCTTCTGGTGTCTTCTTTGCACAGAGCAATCCCTTTCGTACAGGTGAACTGCATTCCCGTGCATATCTGCGAATACCTATAGAATAAAAAAAAAAACTTTTGATATATATATACGTACAATTTTTGTCAAACTAATTACGCATTATGTTACATTCATTATTACTTCAAGAACTGAATTGTTGAGAAAATTTTAGAAAGTACCGAATAAGTTTTTCAAACAGATCAGTTGAAAATATTTTTCATGGGTACAAACAAGTTTTAAAATAAATGTTTTGAACCGTACCTGTACTTCTACGTGTCGAGGGTCGGTGACATAGTTTTCCAGTAGAACATTATCGTCTCCGAAAGCCTTCATAGACTCTAGTTTGGCTGACTCCAAAGCAAACAAAAAATCTTCCTTGGTCTCCGCTATCCTCATACCCTGTTGATGTTATTTAACAAATTATTAGTTTTTTTTCAGTGGTTCTGACATACAGTTTATCCAAACACTCGCCAGCACGGGGGGCAGAAATTACAAATGTTTATTTTATGATTATAAAGCTAAAGTGAAGTGGTCCCAGTACGCTTCCTTGGGGTAAGCCGCAGTCAAAGATTACCTGGCACAATTGTTTTCTTGACCATTTGAATTCCGTAAGTCTACACGTTTGCGGAAGGCCAACTATTTACTTCTAAATACATTCCGTATACCTACCCTATAGGAAACAATTGCGTGTTAATAATAATTTAATTTGAGAGTGGTACCAAAATTGTTCCTTGCGGTAAACCATATGTAAAATGTCATTATTTGAATTTCGTATTAATTAAATGTTGATTTAGTAATGGAACATGAGTTATTATTGACTATGCCACAATATTAAATATGCTTGTTATGTCAAATCAAACAATGGTTTTGTTACCTTTCCACCGCCTCCCCTAACGGCCTTTATCATGAGGGGGAACCCTATCCTGTCGGCCTCCTTCTGCAGCGTCTCCAAGCTCTGGTCTTCCCCGTGGTACCCTTGGATGATGGGCACTCCGGCTGCTGACATAATGAACTTGGAAGTACTGAAAAACGAAGGAAAATCATTAGTTCGCATTTTTTATTACTACTATCACAACAGAATACTAACCTTTCGAGTATTGAGGAAACCTTCAAACTGGAGAAAATCATTGTAGAATCCGCTAAATCTAGACAATGTATGCTGAAATGCTCTCCGAAACATTGACCCAAGGATGAGATGGAAGCGTAACATAGATCAACAGCCCAAAAGTCAGCAAACGTAATCTTAGAGTGAATTATGCAAAATCAATTCCAGAGCACTGACCTTAATAAGACAATTTTATTTAATATATACCTGTAATAAAGTGAAAAATTAGTCGTAAATCCAAAACTAAAGTTGAAACTGCGACCATTTTTTAGAAACAGCATCCAAAACCTACCCAATATCAGGTCTGATTTGTACGGTGGGTAACACGAAAGGAAACTTTTTTTGCTGGCCAGTGTTATATTATTATTTATTATGGATCAAAAACAGTACAAGGAAGATCACCTTTTGATGCCCATATCTCTGATGGCCGTCGCAGGTGGCCCGATGAAGATGATGCCCTCGTTGAGGCACTTCTCTGCGAACTCCAGGTTCTCGGACAGGAAGCCATAGCCAGGGTGCACGGCCTGGCTGCCGGAGCGCCGGCACACCTCCAACACCTTGTCCCCGCGCAGGTAGCTCTGCTGAGAGGGCGGGGGACCGATGTGGTAGGCCTCATCTGCCTGAGAGAAACATATATTACTTGACTGCAAACATACATGGATTCCAATTCGATGAGAACCTTATCGAAAAAAATCCGACCACTTTAGTTGACCTACACTATCGTCGGCGTTTGGAGGTTGTCTATATCGAAATGCCTTTGTTATGTATGTATGAGTATGTTGAGTTACTGCAAGAACAACGCCAAAAGTTTGCTAAAACCACAACGTAAAGGATGTTTTTGTATCATTTAAATGGCAGCTGATTAAGCGAGAATAAGCTATTTCTTTTTTATCGGGTGCATTCGGATAATGGTAGCATTTGACGATGAATGCCGAACGATGTTTTTGAGTATCGTTTGGCTGTCTATCTATAACCTCCTTCCCGCAACACATATCTCCCCCGAACCAAATGAAACAGTTTCAAAGTCTGTGTGGGCTGCATACACTATTTTATAATAAGTCTATGACTTTATTACTTACAATTATGTGGATAAGGGCGTTAGGGTCAAGTTGGGAAAGAGTTGTATGTATCTAGGTAAAGTATTAAAATCTGAAGATGGCCTCAAACGTGTGGAAGTCTAAACGAAAGGCACACAATTTGCAGCCGCTGTACTAATGGGTTCCCTTCAGATTATTGAACCATCCCTTGCTCTGCAAAATTAACAAAAAGAGTTAAAATATGAATGGTCCCGCCTTGCTTCCTTGGGGAAAGCCGCAGGTAAAAGACGAAAGTGATCTGTACCGACTTGAAAGAAAATAAGACCTTTTGATTCCTACTCGTATATCACCAGACAGGCCAGTGAAAACATTTATGAAAAATTTTCATCAATTTCAGGGAGAAAGAAGTAAGGAAACATTCTCTCTAAATCTCTACATCCACTACACACTTCTAACCAGTGGCAGATTTCTCTAAAGAGCGATTGTGCAGTGAACTCCAGTAAAAAATTAGATAACATAAGACTAACTTGCATTAAAATAGAATCACATTATAAACGGCGCGTCATTTAAAATCAACGCGACCGAATACTACGGTCGAAGAGCAACGCGATATTCCCATGGGTGCTGTGCTGAATGGATTCAGCACATATGAACTCACGATCCCAAGCAAATACTTAATACAAAAATAACAAAAAACAACACAATCCCCCTGACGGTGAAATTAAATAACCTAGGCTGAACGATATGGAAGTTTGTACCCAGTGATAGGAAAAAATTTTTGAAGACACGTGAACTCGGAAATTTGATGAGTATCACCGAGATGGCCCCATTTTGCATTTTGCCGGCTGGCTGAACTATGCAAAATAAGGATGCAATATAAATATTATTATTTTGCTTTCTATACAAAGTTTTTTTTGTTCCTGCTTTTCTCTAACCGTTTGCTTTTGACAGCATTTGCAAATCTGCCAGTAAAACGAACAGATTATAATGCATAATTTTGTTTTCGTATTCAAAATTCGATCCCTTTGTAGATAAGACGTTATATTCCAAAGTTAAGAACGTTTCGACAAACGCCGTATTATCTCAAGTCGCTAGTTATTATAGTACCCCTCCCACCAACTTTATTTAAATTATGCCACTGCCGCTGTATTCGACGATTCGCCAAAGGACAACAACAGTAAGTACATTTTGAAGAAATATCATATCTTCTCTTGAATTTATGATCGAACCCCCAATTAAAAAGACTACGAACCGCCACTGCTTCTAACGGTTCAACTTTTCAGTGGTTAACAACGGGTATACCTGTAATAAAACTTCTAACCCACCATTTCAACGTGCATGGAATTCTTATCCACATCCGAATAGACTGCCACAGTTTGGATGCCGAGCTTCCTGGCCGTCTTGATGACCCTGCAGGCGATCTCTCCGCGGTTGGCGATCACCACCTTCTCAATGGGACGCACAACCACGGAACTTTTGAATTGGCGCGCCTCCGCAGTCTGACAGTTGCCGCGGACGCCATTGCTGAAACTCTGGCGGGCAGTTAGCGAACTAAAAAAGGAGGGAAATATAAATACATATTTTCAGACTAAACGATGCAATACGGTCCTGCCACTGAAAACTCCCTTGTAATCTCTCATTCTATCTGCGTTCGTCTTTAAGAGAAAGAGGGAGAGGCTACAACGGATATATCAGTGGAATGCCTGAAATACAATATTTTTGTTTTACTAGATATAACGGCTTCGCGCGGGTTTTGTTACTGTTTTTTTAGATTTTTTTTCTAAATGTCCTATTTCATGACCGATAAAATGATATTTCATAGCTCCATTGCTCAACACTGAAGTAGAAAATCTGTTTTCTGAACCAAAAACAAAATTCGAACAGTGAACCATGAAATTTTAAGATATTTTTAATAATTATTTCAAACGATTGGTTTTCACTTTGTGGCATCATTATTAATAAATTAATTAAATAATATACTTTTTTTCAACACTTTATTAATACATGTTTCGAAAGCGATGCTTTCTTCATCAGGAGTATATAGAATACTAAAAATAATTATGTCAAATATAGACAAATGAAAAAGAAAGAACACAATAATATAAGAATAGACAAATTATAATCATAAACAAAAATTGATTAAAGTAGGTAAGTAATTAATCAAAAATATTATGAAACATTGACTAAAAAATTTACATTAGAAATTTAAAAAAAGATATTATTTTTATTATTAATATTAATATTGAAAATAAATTCAAGAGACAGCTATTTAAAAAAATATATATTATTTATTAAATTTAATTCAATATTAACGCTTTTTCTGATTTCTAAAATTTCAAATTTATATATTTGTGAACCGGTTGTATTTGCATGTAAAATTTGTAAACCTTTATTTACATCAAAAGAATGATTGTTTTCTAAAATATGATTTGCAAATTCAGAATAGTTGTTATTATTTAAACACCTTAGGTGTTCCTTAACTCTAATACTGAAATTTTTAGAAGTCTTTCCTATGTAAAAATAGATTAATAACTTTTTTTTAATTTTTCAGCATTTTGGAAATGAATATATTTTTTCACATTGTTCGACAACAACAAAAATATGTGCTGAAACTCTGACGAAAACGGGCAGAAAAGCATTAGTTCTCGTACATCGAATTTCATTGTATTAATGTGATATTACTATTTCAAAATTTTACTCAAATAAATAAAAATTAAGACAAACCTTCTTCCGACTTTTTTGAAAATCCACAAATAATTCATTTTTAACGATATTCGTCAACTATGCACCAAAACTCTAATTAAAAAGTACCTACTTATGTAATTTTTACACACTGGATTATTTACAAAAGAACCAACTGTCAAATGGGAGATAATAAATCATTGATAAAAAAATTTATCATATAATACCACACGCGAATAATTAGATATACAAGTAAGCACCGATTAATATTTACAAAACCATCGAAAAACTACTAAAAACGTAAGTATTACACTGAAATACAACTTAATTTACATAGAATTGTAAGATTTTGGCATGTAGTTTAACTTATTTATGTAATGCGATGCGGGTATCACATTTTTTACGATATTTTCGAGATATTTACAGTAAAGTTTTTGACTGAATTCGGGCTCAGTCGTGGGTTTGCCGCATGGGACTTATCAAGTGAGTTGATAAGGAGGCACTGGTTCTTATCACAAGCTATAGCTAAAAAAAATACGTCAGTGTTTATGTGAAAACAAATAGGTCCGCAATAAGAAGCTCCAGTGAAAAATATTATCGGTATAAAAATATGTATTTATATAGATCAGCAAACGACGATTATGAATATATATCTTTTATTATTTATACGTAGAATTTATAAATCGTTATTTAAAAGTTAATAAAACATCGTCTCATCAAAACAACGTGTTATGTTGGTACCATTGCATTTGGAACATCTGACGTCACGTGGACAATTTTATTTTTCGATTTTGTTTTGTGTTTTAAATACAATTTTTTTTAGTTTTAACGGAAGTAAAACTTAATTGGGGTGACTTTAAGTTCTATAATTGTTGTTCAATGTGTAAAAAAAAACTATTATTAATGAAATAAATTAGAGTATTTATGAGCAAACCAATTATCAATACGGATATTATGATAAAATTAATGCTCAATACTATTATTATTCTTGGGTTAAAGTTTCTAAAAAGGTGCATAATGTTATTACTTCTGTTTAGTTAAACTGGCGAATCTGTATATACATTTGCAATCGATTTTGAAGAAATTTTTTTTGGTTTGATCTTACGTTTTGGCGTAGCTAAATCGAGTCCGAAGGCAGAATTTTTTTATGTCGAATTTGAGCAAAATCGGTCCCTACGTTACATCCCTAAATAACCCGTAGGAACCGATTTATTGTTTTTTATGTTTATTTTTTTTAAATGCGTCGAAGCGTAGACTCGGTTCTAAAAGTTTTTTTTTAAATCCTTTATTACAGAAAAAAAAGGAAAAACAAGTTGCTCAGATCGAAAAAAACCTTTTTTAGGCTTCTCTTTTTGATGTAGATTTACCAGTTTCCCGCTTGTACCACTAGTTTCCAGACACCATGTATATTTTTATTCTGAAGATATAACATACAGGGTGTTTTTTTAGAGGTATACAAATTCAAAATGAAGAAAAAAAAACACATTAAAATAATGTTAATTTTTTTTTTTTACAGTAACTCCACACAGGAGACCAAGGAGGAAATAATTTCCCTCAAGGCCTATATCATCTTTGGGGATGCTGTGTGGAGGATCTTTTAGAGGATAGGAAGGAGTGAACTTGGGTCTTGAAGAGACCCATGTTATAGGATGGAGGAAACACAGAGGCCGGCAGATCATTCCACAGCCGAGCTGTTGAACACAAGAACGAGTCGTAGAAGCGACCCGTTCTCATTTGACAAATGTCAACCGTGTGCAAATGTTGAGCGCGCGTTTGGCGTGTTTCCCGACTATGCACCGGTGCCGAAGGGATCAATGACGCTAGTTCCTCGGAGCATCTTCCATTAAAATACCGGTAGAACAAGGACAGCATTCCCACCCGACGTCTGTGCTCCAAAGATTGCAACCCATTTGTTAAGATAGGCGAATCTATCAAACGGACCGCCCGTTTCTGCACAGAGTCAAGGTTTTTTTCAGATATTTTGGGACTCCCGACCAGAGGTGGCTGCCAAATTCTACAATGGGGCGCACTTGCGATTTGTACAGGGTCAGCAGTTGTGTACTATTAAAGTATCTGCGGGCTCTGTACAATACGCCCAGCTTCTGAGAGGCTAACTTTACTCTGGCTTTGATGGAGCCTCATACCTGAGCTGGTCACTTAAGGTTACACCAAGCATATCAATGGAGGGCTTGTTGGGAAGATTGCTTCCATTAAAGGAGACTAGATTGTCATTTCGATCCCTTTTAGACGTAATCAGACATGATTGGGTCTTTGAAACATTAAATTCGACGAGGTTATTCTTACCCCAAGAGGAGACCCTCTCAAGGTAACCGTCCATTCTCTGTTTCAAAGCCTCCGAGCCGTTGGAGTTTGTGTGCCCTTTGGGGGCTTGTCAAACAAAAGCAATCATGGACTGTACTGTCATCCGCGTAACAATGGATTGGTGCACATGTCAAGAGGTCATTGATGTGCAACAAAAACAATGTCGGAGATAGAACCGATCCTTGTGGGACGCCAGCATTTATTGAATGCGAGGAAGAGATGAAACCATCAGCAACCGTCTGAATCGATCTCTCCCTCAAAAAGTCGGCAATCCACGTACACAAGGAAACGGGAAGTCCGTAAGAAGGCAGTTTGTTGACAAGTCCTCGGTGCCAAACCCGGTCAAAGGCCTTAGAAATGTCCAGTGAGACCGTTTGAATCTCACCATAACGTTCCAGGCACCGTCCCCAAACATGCGTCACATACGCGAGAAGATCACCGCACGAGCGGTTCCGCCGGAATCCGTACTGGCGGTCGTTAATGATTTTGTTCTTCTCGAGGTATGTAAGCAGTTTGTCGTTGATCACACGTTCCATCACCTTGGACAGAACTGATGTGATCGCTATGGGGCGGTAGTTGGCCGGGTTGGAGCGGTCACCTTTCTTAGGTATAGGATGAATGACCGCTTTTTTCCAACCAGAGGGCACAGAGCCACATTTCAGGGACATTTTAAAGAGCTTGTCTATGAGCTTGTCTTAAAATGTCTATGATATTGGCTTTATCTAATAGATAATTTAATGCCATTATTGTTTAAATATGATTTCGGGCATACGAGTCCCACGGCTAGCTCGAATGAAGCGCAATCGTGAAGTTCTATTTTCGACAAGTTTATCGAGCAACTGGGGCCGTATATGGTCCAACTTCTCTGGTTTATCAGCATAGACTAGTGACTTCACATACTCCCAAAGAAATTAACTTAATGGAGTGAGATCACACGATCGTGGAGGCCACTTCACAGGCGTTTAAAAAGCTCTTTAAAAACCAAACCTCTAAAAAAACACTCTATACTTGGGGTGACCATGTCGACAAAGGTTTATCGAAAATATTGTTTATTTTTCAACGTTCCAGAACTTTAACTAAATTAAGCAGATGTGATCGACTTCATTTTGTTCGTTGGCGATCTGCGGTTGTGCTCCTTACTTTATTTGAATCACCGAATGTTTCCAGTACACAGCTAGCGAAATGTTTTCTGGAGCTATCTACTTTTACCGAGGTAGTACTGTGCGGGGCAGTTAATTTCGTTTACTACCTCAGTTCGTCCCTGTTAATTATACACTGACCTCTTGCAGGGTGAGGTGCCACCACTCGGAATCTAATAATAATGCGTTTCTGTATTATTCAAGCTTAGTTTTGATTTTTGTAGTCTGATTATATTTTTACCACTAGTTATAAAAATAAATCACGTAACGATGGTTGGGCATCATGAAAATAAATTATTATGAGTTTCCCAAATTCGTAAATTATTATAATACGCCTCAGGAATCTTATATATCCATATATATTATATATACGTCAGAACTCCATTGTGGACCAGAGGTATATAAATAGAGCCAACGTTCCTTACAAAATCACTCTAAAAAATTGTTCCCAAACGTAAACAACTTTTGGGGTGAAGCGGTTGTCGATGTCGACCGAATCCTTCCGACCGCGAACGAACGGAGTGCACCGCCGGCCGCGCCGCGATCTCGGAGCATTTCTTGCCGGTGGCGCGTGCCGACTTTCTTTGAGTTTTTTTTAGAAATAAAAAGGTCAATTTACAGTATATTAATTATGGTAAAACCGATGAAAGGTTACACCATTGCTTTTTCTGTCTTTTCCAGAACGACTTGTGTAGTCTTGTAGGCATTTTGCAATAATCCTTGGAGATCCATACCCGGTGAGCGCTTGTAATCGACCGAAGCCCGTGTTATCTCAATGTGGCCAATTGGCCTCATTTATGTTGCTCATATTCCAAACAATGATGTTTACTCTCTTTATATGCCTCAATGTTGTGGACCACAAGCCTCGTTTCTTTTGAATTTTTTGACTACCCCTTTCGTCAGCAACTAAAAATACGCACTTTGCAGGTTGCTAACTCAAGAAATACTACGAATTATTTATCTGTTAATTCAATACGGGTAATTAGGAAAATGTATAAGGTTTTAAAAGACAATAATTCTCGAACCGTAATCTTTTAAAATCTATATGAAATACGTACAATTTTAGGAAAAACGTTCAAAATTGCTGACACTCGTTTTCAAACTGTACTTATTCTCAGGCATTTTGGGACGTAATTCATAGCATTTAAGTATTGTAGATTGAGGATGTTTGTCCTTTGAAACCGCTGACCTCAGAAATAATAGACTTGTCCTAAATACTATTTCGACAGCTGGAGGTAAAGGTGAAGTGACACCCATTTTAGCACCACCAGTGTTCACTACCGCCCATGTTTGTTTCGCGTGATTTTGACTGCGATAAACAAATTATAAAAAGGGTCAAACTAAATACTCAGTTTTTGTAAACAAGCCGAACCTTTTTTCCTTATTTGCTGTTTTACTTAAATTGGCGGCACGTCTAGCCCGCCCCTCTTATTTCGGTTTCTTCCCGTTGCGTGTTATGGCATCTCTATGTATTTGCTATGTTTGAAACCTTGAACTTTCGTAACTACCCGTATAGAATTTGCAGATAAATCATTTGTGGTATTGCTTGAGTAAGCACCTGCAAAGTGATGTTTATTGCCATTTTTGAATGCTGGCCCTTAACAGAGTTTCCATCGAGCCTTTAACAGATGTGTGGTGGTTTGGGTATTAGTGTCTTAATACTTACCAAGTGTCTCTCGTTAAAGATTGTCGCGGAGATTAAAAGAAAAGAAGGGTCACCATTTAATAAATATATTTCTCGACGCGTACAAATTATAATTTAGAAGGTTAATTCAAAAGAATCGAGAAGTGATGTAAATAGAACTAGCAAGTCACTAGGATGTACAACTGTACGACCGATTCAGTGAGAGGCAGAAAAGCGAATGAATCGTGGGCTCTGTGAATAACAGAACGCCGGTCGGTTGTCTTTTGTTTGTAGGGATACCATATGTAAAAAGAATATGGTTCAAATAAATTTATGGCTATTAAGTTGCTTGCATATTACAAGCCAAACAAAATTAGGGATTAGCTATCTATTGTATTAACAGTATGTAATAAAAAAAAACTAATTTTATGTTTTCGCGTGGCTGCAAAGATCTTTTTATATATTCACATCTACCAGCACCGCGCAGTGCAGAACAGTACAGACATGACAACATTAGTTGCTTACATTATCTATGAACACATTAATAATAAATATGGTAATAGGATTATAAGATCCTCAACCATGTTGTGGCGGACGCTAACGCTCAGTTGACAGTTCATCTGTACTCGCGTCTGTGCTGTGCTTCACGGTGTAATGCGAATACTCGCGTATGTGCCGCTCCTGCATTGCGCTATTCCGCACTGCGAGGTACTGGTAGATGTCGATAGAGCTTTACCGATAAAACAAATATTCCACGGAATCAGATAGAACCGCTGACCGGAAGGTAAAATAAATTTTTACTCCTTTATAAAAAAAATTTGTAGTGTAGCAAAAAGTAGGCATGTATATCTTTCTAATACCACACGCAGCCAGCAGCAAGGACAGTGATAGGTGGCAACTAAATCGTTTAGTTAATTTTTAGTGTTTGCGTGTGGACAGCGCATTAAGCGATAAGTAGTAAGTTACCGTTAAGTATCAATTTGGATACTTCAATTAGAATTTTTTCGGTTAAGTAACCCCCTACACGCTGAGCATTCATCCTTATAGTTAGGTGGGGGCTATTGTTTCAGTCTTTGAAAGTGAATGCAGTAGAGTTTTACTACAAACACAAGAGTTTACTAAATCACTTACTTAATTACATGTGTGAGCAGCACTTATCACTTTTCTCGAGACAGTGATTTTAGTTACCACCTATTCCAATCTAGGAGGATTGGGGCCCTTACAGTAACAGTAACAGCATTAAAAATGATAAACTGTTTCATCGACAGCCCACACTTCCTGCAATCTTATAAATTGTTTGTGCTAAACAACTACTGCCAGGGTCAACACCACAACCTGCTATGTACGTGGCAAAACAGACATGCTGGCCCAGTATACCAAAGAAAGAGGTATGGGGCTGCTAAATGATATATCTAGTCTTTTGACATTTTCAACATTGGCCTTGAAGATTTCAAGAGCCATATTAGGCAACTGTAAAATATATTCTTATTTACATATTTTTATTAAGCTATGTAATTTTTTTAATAACTCTGCAATAGACAACTTTTTTATTTTTTAAGAACAGGGTAAAGAAATAAAAAAGACTGGTTTAATTGGGTGTAATTTGTATCAGATATTAATAATTTAAATGGCGTACAAAAATTAATATGAATAAATAAAAACTTAACTTAGTTTTTTTATATAACAAAAATAATCAACATAAAATACTTAAAAACTATCATCTTAGATTCTACAACAAATCCTTGACAATTAAACTATTTATTTATTTTTTAAAAAGTCTCCAGCATGAATATAAACAAGTGGGCTAGATCCTAGATCAATGGGAATTAGTGTATGTCGATAATAAACTATATTTTAAATCACCACATTAAATAGACGACAATCGTTTAACGGTGTCTGACCGATCGAGTTGAATTTTAAAATAAGAATCGGTGGTCTGAGGTCTTAGGTTCAATTCTCAAAATAGTTTAAATCCGTTATTGTGATTGTCACACACATCAAATTGCCTGGACTACTTGTTGTATTCGCAATATAAAGTTACATATATTATTTTAGTATTAAATTTAAAACACAATTGTGGAGCTGCAATGCAAAACTGCCTATTAAATTATTTTTTCGGTAGAGCCAAAAAACGGCACCGACTCTCACAGGATTATTTTTTTTTTTTTTTAATAATTGGAATCATCGCTTTGATTTATTAACTTGGCATTGAATAAATAATATTATAAAATTATAAAATCGCAATTTAAATTATTTTATTTTGCAAATGTTAAAACTATTTTCTTTATATCCTATCTGTCCCGCAAAACATTTTTTAAATTTGCAAGTACAGAGAAGAAACCAACAAAAAATCATTTCATTCACTGTTTTCAAATTTGGCAACTGTTAAATACTTAATCTTAGGCAAAACAGTGCGTTTTGCAGAAAAAAATATTATATTTGAACATAACATGAAAAAAAAGTCACTTTTGCATAATAGGGTACATATTTTTTTACTGGAAATGGTATGTTTTGTAAAAAAAATAAAAGGATTTTATTATTTTATCGTTAAAATAATAATGCCAATCGATTCCTCAGTCTCGAATCACCCAGACTGTATTATATTACTCAATTTCACCCATTTTGGAAATAGACCGTTTTGAATTTACAGTCCCACAATTATTATCGACATAAAAAAATAATTTCACCCGACATAGCTAATTTTAAAAATATATAATATTATCCTTAGAGTTTTATATTAGATTTAATATAAAATATAATATTCTTTATTAGTAAATGAGGCAGATGTTACTTCTGTTAATGCGGATTAACTACAAAAGGTATATAAAAAAATTTTAACACATCAAATCGGCCATTTTCCATTTGATCTTTGTACTATGATCGGATCATAAGATTTTGAAAGCTGTTAAAAAAATAATTTTCAAAATATTGTTTTTATTTTTTTTCAAAAATAGATATTTATACAAGAATTATCATGTAAGACTACATGTTTTATTGGGTTAAAACAAAAATGCTTCGTATAATTCTATCATCCTAAATATGAATTAAGAGTACAAGACAAAAAAAATCTAATCTTCAGTTTAAGAAAATGAAACGTGATACACTTTTAGCATGCAACACTTTTAAATATTGAGATGAATTGTTTATTGGCAGGTGTACATATGGAATGGAATAAATTGTTATTAAGTTTACCACAAATCCTTCAAGAAACTTGTAAAAAGATTGTATATGTTAGTGTTACAATAGCATATTGTATTTTAATAAGTTTCTTGGAGGAATTGAGTTTTAAATCTACAATAACAATTTATTCCATTACACATTCGGTGTGTATACCCGCCAACAAACAATTCATGGCAATATTTAAAAAGCATTACATGCTTAAAGTATTTTTTTCTGAAATATTTAAATTAGCGCTATCTGTGTTACGTTTTGTTTATCCTTAAGTCAATACTTTCATCTCTGGAACAAAATCTTTATATTACAGTATAAAGATGACAAATCAGAAAAATATTATATTATTGCGTTCATTTTTTTGTTTTACTTAACTCCACGCAGGAGGCCCTCGAGGAAAATAATTTCTCTCAGGGCCAGTGTCATCTTAGGGGATGCTGTGTGAAGGGAATAATAATAATAGTATAACTACTGCACTGTAATCACTGAAGAGATTATCAGATAGAAATGTGTCTGAAGTAGAATCAGTTTATTTTGAAATCTGCATAAATCGCACTTCCATTAATACTCTGTCCAGTCATTGAAATATTTATTACTGTAAATTGATATTGGGTGCGAGTTTAGACGAGTAATATAATTTGCTGTTTTGACTTGCTCTCATTATACCTAGCACAATAGAAATAATCCGAGTTAAAGAAAAAACGTACATACATATACGGTTGCAATTAGTTTTTAATTGCAGATATTTTGTACCATAAGCACTGCGGAGTTAAATCTTAATGAGTGACTTTAGTCAATTATTGTGATATTCAAATCAAACAAAGAACCTATACGGAATGGCAATAAAAAAAAATTAATAAATCTGAAATGGATTACATAAGATTGTCTCTTGCAGCATCAGAAGTGATCTCATATTGTAATGCTTGGCGCCAGGAATACAGTGCTGCAGACGAGCAAATCCATTAAAAATTCTGTCTGTAATTTCATAGACATCAAGTTAACAGCAGCTGTAGCGATATTGGAACAACACTTAGACTGCGGTGTTTCATTGATGAACATCAAATAGACATAAAGTGAAATTTTGAATTTTCAAGATTTGAACGGTCTTTGTTAAACGTCGATTCTCGGCACGTCTCAGTTTTTGATCAAATCACGGCCAGCTATCAAGCACAACAGACAGGTTACGCTAATCAGATGATCAAATTTTGATCAAAAGCTAAAATGGGTCGACAGTCTGCATTTGACGGATGACCATCAAATCGATGATCAGCGCAATTTCAAACACCTTCGACATTTGAACGGTCCCCGTTAAACGCCGACTCTCAGCCCGTTTCAGCAATTGATCAACGCAGCAAGCTACGCATTTTTATCAAAAGCTAAAACGGGCCGACAAGCGGCGTTTAACGGGGATCGTTCAGATGCCGAAAATTTAAAATGGCACTGATCGTCGATTGATGGCTTCCAAATGCGACGCAAATGGGATACACCCCAGGCTTAGAAGAAGTTTAAGTAGAAGTTTGGTTGCCAGATTAGCTAATTTCATGCCATAGTCCCACTTGCTCCGAGAGCTGTAACTGTTATGTGGTTAACAAAACAGAATTATGTACATATCTATGTAATGCTAATTATAGGAGGCCTCAACTGGTATAGGTCACATCATAAACAAAAAATATATTTAACTCTTCGATTGCATCGCTGACAAAATGTTGTGACAAGTCACTGTTAGCATGTTTACTTGTTTTACGCATAATTTCAGAGTCTATTACATCAGAAGGAATCATTTTTTAATCAATTGACACAAAAAAAATGACCACTAGTTGTTTAACATGTTAACAAAATGAGTGTTATAATTGATTAAAGTTGATATTTTAAGATACACAGACTGAATATGCAAAGTTATTGCTAAAAATTAAATATTATCAGCGACTTTTTGCTGAATGCAATGTTTTACATATCGACCCCTCCCACGTAAAGGATCGTAACTTTACAGGGGAGTGGTTTAAATAGACATTGGTGTAAGTTAAGCTTTTGATCATTTTGGACCAAATTTGGATCGTAATTGACAATGAAGGTCCCAAATTCGGTGCAAAACAATCAAAACTCGACTAGAAACGAATCTGTCTCTTTAAACCACTCTCCTGTAAAGTTCCAATGTTGAAGTTATGTTACTTTACGTAGGAGGGGTCAACATATTAAAAATCTTGGAACTTATTAGTTTCATATCCACTACATTGCCCTGATATGTGTTAAAATGCAATGTTTTAGAGCAGCTGATCGAAATAACCACGTCAATGAGCAGGTCAGAACTTATCATTAGATAAATTTAAGTAGCATATACCATGTATTCTGGGTACCGGTCTGCGACGTTGAATTGATGAGCATCAACCTCTAAATTCCACACAATTTCCAGAATCACAGTGGTGGATGAAACTAATAAGAGCAAAACGTTTTGTTTTAACTCTGTGACAATGTATTTACTTTCTTGTGACAATAGATTCCTGATGTGTGACAGTAGCATTCAAAGGGTTAAAAAGAAGTATCTAAATGGTGTGCATGAGTAAAAATCGTACCTTTACAAAAATCATTTAACTTTAAAACCATAATAAAAAATTTAAAAAAAACATTAACATTACCTAAGAGATTACACCTTCGCTTATTATTAAATTTATTATTTATTCAAGATAAATAATAATCACATTTATAAAAATTGAACTGCAATCAATGATGGCAATGTAATGTTACGAAATTACTTCAGAGAGTAATCAATTAAATCTATTTAATTTATTTGTGTGTAAATCATTAACAATACATATTAAAATATGCGGCGAATGTATAAAAGAAATGCGTCTTTAATGGCACGGGATATTTGTGAACTTAACGAGTAAACTATTAATCCTTTGCGGCGGTAAAACAATGTGTTTCATTTTTCGAGATTGTGAAAATTCATTTCCCACGTACAAACGCGTAACTTAAAACAAACTAAAGATTTTTAAAGCTTCTAAATTTGTACAAATAATAATATAATATAGATAACTAATTAAAAATGTTAATATCTGGCATTATCGAACAAACAACATGGCTACATTTCGACAATCAAAATAAATTATTGTGACAAAACTTTAACTTTGTAGAAAAAAATCAGAAATTTATTCAAAATATTAGAAGATTTAATAATTTTACCGAAAATATAGAATACTTAGAGAAAAACTTAGCATTTTGTACGGATTGGATAAAATAGTATGTGATTTTCCTATAGTTATAATGTCAAATTTGTTCATTGATAAAAAAATTTATCAAGTTGTGAAAAATAATGAAACAGAAAATATTTAAAGCATAAAAAAAAAGACCCAAAATTGTTGAAAGAAAATTTGTGAATAAAATATCGCACATCGTATAGAAAATCAAAAAGGTAAATTTTAAAGGAGAGGCTGTTTTCTGCGGGGATTGATGGAAAGGCGGCACCGTCGAATGAAGACACTAGCGGCAGCTCGCGGAAAGCAGTGAATTACAGTTTTCAAGGGGCACAGATACATAAATATAATCATGTTTTCTTCATTATTACATAAAATTTCGATTTACTGCACTTTTCCATGGGATGTGCGATATGTAAATAAAATTAGTTTCCACGAGTTATCTCAATAATATGTTCAATATGTATCAACGCTCTTTATGGCAGTTGTAAAGTCAATTTATAAGTTCTGTATCTTTTATGTTAGCTAACACAAGTTAAATTGGCCATAAAAAACACATTTTCATTTTCATAAACGCAGCATCGTCTCTTGCATTTTCATTACGGATATGTCTCTTAACATAAACGCAAACTTAACTTGTACGATACAGACTACAAAACTGTCAAAATCAACATTACAACACATCATCTGAAACTCGCGAAATTAGAATTGAGGTGAACAACACATTCTTAATTGTGTGTATTGATGCATTCGTATACACTTACGACAGCCTTTTGCCTTAGCGAGAAAGAGACAAGTGTCTACGATCATCGAATTTGAATATTTAAAGTTACGTGTTATTTTTATTGACTGGAAGAGACAATAAGAGGCTACTTTATGATAAGCCTGCAAAACGAAGGAGTGATGGAAGGTGAACCAACACCACATCCTTGTACATAACTTTAGGATGCGTTACCTAGAACCGGAACCGGTCAATGCATGATAAAATATTTTCTGTCAAAAACTTTGGGTCAATGTGCTAACATCCCTTTTAGGTAACTTTTGAATTGATCATTCATTAACTTGCATTTAGTTATACAAATAACATGATGGGAAGATTTCGGACATAATATAATTCATACAACATTCATAGATTAACAAAATCAGTCAAGGGTTAAAATACCAAACAATTTTTTGAAAAGACTTTTGACAATATTTTATATTTCAAATATGCAGATGGAAGAAGCACAAACTGCCGTAATTTTATTTAAAAATAAATATTTTAAACATACTGTTTTGTTAGATTCTTATATTTATTTATTTAGAACGACGTGTTTTAAACATTAAATATTTTATCGAGTTCAATCAACACGGATCGTAATGTTTTGAAACCACATAAAGATATTTGAAACGAACAATTTTTAAACTTTTGATATTTGAAACATAATACGTATTCTCCACTTACATTTAGTTAATAGATTAAAAGTTTTCTCAACACTTCAGAAACTGTTTTAGCTACTAAAAGTTTTATCAATGATTGTCAACAAACACTATCTAATTTATTTAGCCATTATCAAATATTCCAATTTAATGAAAATATAACAAATGTTTTATTTGTTTTTATGGAAATTGAATGAGATCAGCTTATTTTTATATAAACGTGGGATTCAATTTAAATATGTTTTGTAATTAGTCAATGAAAGACCATTTAGAACGACATGTTTTACAATTAAAAAAA
The DNA here is from genome assembly GCA_022606495.2 of Halesus radiatus. Taxonomy (NCBI): domain Eukaryota; kingdom Metazoa; phylum Arthropoda; class Insecta; order Trichoptera; family Limnephilidae; genus Halesus; species Halesus radiatus. The sequence continues at coordinate 180,707 of JAHDVE020005247.1, read as the reverse complement.
AATTATTATCGTTAAACAGTAGAAATAAATTATTTGTTCTATGAGTTTTTATACGATAAATTGAAGAAAAAGAAAAAAAAAACATGAATTGACGATATTTATTATTAATATTATGTACTATTATAAAAAATTGATAAATCGAATAAAAATGAGAATCCAAATTCCTTAATAATTATTATATATTATCAGAGCTAAAATTAATGATGATGTCAAGTAGTAATATTACATTTAATTTTTGTGAAAAAAATATATTGATATATATTTTTTTATATTTTCTCCGAATCGTTTTTTTTTGTCACATTTTCGAAAGCCACCATGCAACATCTCACATCACAGTCATTAGCACCTTTTTAATATATGTTATCGGAACCTATTCCCTTCCAGTGTTAGTTCCAAGATACAATAGTCCTTCACGCATCAATAATAGTACATCATTTACCACAGCGTTAAATACAATATTTATATTTTTACATTTCCTATACAATATTTCATTTATTACACTATCATACAAGAGTACGTCTGTTTTCAGATGGTATTCAGAGCAATCTGTCAAACGAAGCAGTGAGTCAACTAAACCTTACCTTCAACCGCAGGCAGTGCATCAACAAGGCTTTGAATTCAACCAAAGCAGTGCGTCAACAAAGTCTTAGATTCAACCAAAGCAGTGCGTCAACAAAGCATTGTATTCAACCAAAGTAATGCGTCAACAAAACATTGATTCAACCAAAGCAGTGCATTAACAAAGCATTGTATTCAACCAAAACAGCGCATCAACAAAGCATTGTATTCAACCAAAGCAGTGCATCAACAAAGCATTGTATTCAACCAAAGTAATGTGTTCAACAAAGCCTTGGATTCAGCCAAAGCAGTGTGTCAACAAAATCTTGAATTCAGCTAAAGCAGTGTGTCAACGAAGTCTCGGATTCAACCAAAGTAATGTGTCAAACAAAGCCTTGGATTCAACCAAAGCAAAGCGTCAACAAAGTCGTGGATTCAACCTAAGCAGTGCGTCAACAAAGCCTTGGATTCAACCAAAGTATTGTGTCAACAAAGCTTTGAATTTAACCAAAGCGGTGCGACAATCCTTTCAATCAAAGAAAAGATCCAATAGAATGCTAAATTCATCTGAATGAATGTGTCAACATTGATTCTAACAAATAGTCTGCAGTCTCACTGACTCCGTGTTGACCTTGGTCTTTTTTCTGAAAATTTTGAATGCGGATTGAGATTTAGCGACGGGTTCGGTGGTTGTGTTGATGGGTTCGTTGGACGAAGAGGAAGCAGCCAATTCCATGGCAGTCAGCTTCTTGGAGGACTTCCGCTGTGTGTGCTTCCGAGAGAAAAACCCCGGCTCTTTCTTCCCCGTGGCAAGCTCACTGTCCGGAATAGGGACCTTCGCCACTAGCTTATCTTTACAACTACTAGTAGAACCAGCGGGGGTTCGAGTGTCACTGGTTGGCGATAGCGTTTCTGTTCTTTTGGTTTCACTTTGGCTCACCTCACCACTGTTAGATTTGTTTAAATTAATTTGGGCATTATCACTACTACTGAGTTCACTGGTTTCACTGGCAACGGGCATTAATAAATCACATTTGTTTTGAGATCTAGATTCCTGAGAAGGGGTGGAGTCGCAGCTACTCCGGGATTTGTCATCTACGCTCAAAATGTTCACACCGAGCCTCTCCTGTATCAAGTCCGTATCTTCAATTATCCTGAGATGGTTGTTACACGCAGAAATATTCTCATTACACCTCTTCAGCTGGTACTGCTCCAAGCATTTGTGCTCTCGTATGAAATCGTCTGGGCCTCTGTCCGCTTTGGTCTTATCTTCGAACTTTCCTTGCTTATGTAACTCTGGGAATATCTTCCCGTGATATTTCGCTAACTGATGATGGGTTCTAGGTGGCACCGCCGGAGGAATATCGTCCGATGATTGACCTTCGTCGATTCTTCCTTCGGAGTGTCGACTCTTCCCCGCACTCCTAAAGTTAGACATCAGCTCGTACTCTTGACAATACATCTGGGGGTTATCCGCCAACTCCTCCATAGTCATTACTTTTTTAACAAACGGTTTAATCGGCAATGAGCTCGGCGGTAAAATAGCTTTAGGTTTGTTTTCGCGTTCGGGAATCTTTGGCCGGACTTCGACATATTCGCAACTCGGCTTTTGTCCAGTCAACGGCGGTGAAACCCTCTCACTTCGATCTTCGTTAGTAGGAGACATGCGAAAACCATCGCACTCGCCGTCGGGAATTTCGTTAATCAAACAATTCATTTTGAGATACCCGGAACCGGTAGCAGACATGGACTTATGCGAATTAACTGAGAGTCGTTCGTTAACATTCCGATCTGTGAGCTTCATAGATTCCATGCTCGAACTGATGTAGAGACTGTTGTTCAGGTACGTGCTTTCGTTGATCTTCTCGCCGTGCATGATCTTCTTGGGTGTTTGCAGGCTGAGCGAGATCTCAGGCAGGGGGATACTGGGTTTAAGGCTGTTGGGGGCGAAGTGTCGCAGGGTGGGTGGGGAGGTGTGCAAAGCTGGCGCAGTGGCGGAGTGATACATGCGGTAGGAAGGGGTGGCGCCCATTGGGTGAGGGTGGGGGTGAGGGTGGTGAGGGCCGTCCAGGGACACGTTGGTGCGGTCACGAAGGTTGAGATAGTTGTCATCTCCGATCGGGGCTTGCCTGAAAAATAAAACAAATCAGTATAATCTTATATGACGTATCACCAGCAGGTGACATAAAATACTGCTCATTAAAATTTATTTACAAAAATCAATTTCTTCATTTGAGGCTGCCATAAAACCCAAAGAGATAACCAAATTAGACAAACACACGGAGCAACGAAAAACATGGGTCTAGAAGACTGGAAGCAGCTTGAGGAGGCCTTCAAGATAAATTATATAATAAAGTGTAAATAAACAAAAAGTAACAAGCAGTGGACACAGTGGGATGAAAGCATTAGACAAAACCTTTAAGAACGTCCAGCAACCCCTTGTTGGTGGCTGGTGGCAGCCTGTTAAACTTATTAAATTATTGTTGCAATTGCAATTTTTTGGGAGAGACCCTTGTTTCCAGAACCCTTCCTATTTAACTTAACCATGGGAGAATATGTGAGTGAATAGGAACATATGAATGGGTTACTCACTTGCTGCCGTACTTGGTTTCCCTGGCCAGGGACCTCAGGAAGGCACGGTGCTTCTCCTCCAGGGAGTAGGTGACCTCCATCAGCTCCCTCAGGGTCTTCTGGTACGAGGGGATATCCTCAATGGCAAGAGCAGGGCTGCCGGGAATCAGAGGCTGGCCACCTGCAACACAAACAAATAATCGATTCATTAAACATCGCCAAACCGAATAAAAAAAACTTACATCCGCTTCTAAAATGACAAGTCAGCTTACGGTTTGAATATTCAATTTATTTACACATTTAGCCGGAGGTAAAGCATTCAACTGTCTTAAACCAGTGAGACAGTCACTCTAAGTCATAAATTTGACAAAGATGTTGAAGCATTAAATCTTAGTATATTTATACAGGGTGTATCGGCACGTACCCGACAAACTTTAACCAGCGATTCCTGAGCATATTTGGAGTAAAAAATGTTATGGCCACTTTTCTGTCCGGTAACTTTTTTTTTATCCACACTCCCTCACTGTCCACAGAATAGGGGTGAAATAAACGGCAACGCCGCACTGCTGCTATCTCTTTCACGCATATCTATCTCAAGTCCTGTATCGTTCCCGCTACCCGTCTAATGTCAGTGTTCAGTGTTGTTTTGGAAGTTCGCTTGTCAGCACCTTTACCTACTTTCGTTGTTGTTTTGTTATCTTAGTTTTGAAGTTTTTTACTGTTGAAATATGCCTCTCAATTATTCACCTGCCGACCAAGCAGATATTGTGTTTGTTTATGGACTTTGCAATGGGAATTCACGAGCAGCCGTGAGAGAGTATCGGATGAGGTTTCCTGAAAGACGCGTCCCACACCACACTACCTTTGTCCAGGTTTGTACGCTATCATTTGTTTATTGAAACTATTTACATTCATTGATAATGCCAAAAAGCTGTTTTGAAATTTAATCATTGGGGACATTAAAAACATAACAAGGGGCTACCAACTTTAAAAATGTAAATCGAACTTTAGGTGATTTGTAATCAATGGTCACGAAACGGCGTTTTAAAAAGTTTAATTTTAATATCTAATAAATGCATCATTCACTGCAATTAAATTCACTCCCTTTCTCACCATGTGATTATTTAAATGATTTACAATTCAATTTCATCCCTGTGAATCTAAGATATCAACCATTCCTAGTTAAGAAAAATATGAATTAAAACACTGTGTACTATTTAACTGTAAAAAAATTAAATAAATGAAGAAAAAACCTAAGTTTTCTAATATGTGCCTAAAATAAGTGTTATTTAAAAATAAAATGTGTGCAAAAGCCCGCGTCCATTTATTTGACATTTACTACTGAGCTGAATAATAAAAGTTGTTTTGTTTCAGATGTATCAACAACTGCGTGACAATGGCATCGGACGGATTGAAGGCGCCGGCGGAGGACACAATATTGTTCCTGTGGCAGTTGAGCAGAGAATCCTCAACTTGATCACCAAAGATCCTACGCTGTCCGTGCGTCGGATCGCTCTGATGATAGGACACAGGGAACACATGGCGGTGTGGAGAGTTCTGAAGAAGCACGGGCTCAAACCTTTCCACTACAGGCGCTGCCAAGGCCTCCTGGAGAATGATAACTTTTCCAGAGTCGTATACTGCAGAAGAATGCTGCATAATGTCATGAGGGATGCAGACTTCATGAAAAACATATTGTTTACCGATGAAGCACAGTTCACTAAAACAGGAGTGCTAAACGTGCACAACTTGCACCATTGGGCTGAACAAAACCCCAAGCTTGTTCGGGAGTCGTCGAGCCAGGACAGATTTTCCATTAACATATGGGCAGGAATCCTAGGAAATCAAATACTCGGTCCAATCGAGTTGCCCCCCAGACTAAATGGACCGATGTATTTGGAGTTCCTACAAGAGCAACCTGGCGAGATTCTGGAAGATGTGAACCTCGAATCACTACGGAGAATGTGGTTCCAGCATGATGGAGCCCCACCACACTACTCTATTGCCGTGCGGAACTACTTGGACGTCGAGTTTCCTGGTCGTTGGATAGGCCGTGGAAGTCCGACCATTGCCTGGCCACCAAGATCACCCGATCTGACCCCCCTGGATTACTACTTGTGGGGGGCTCTCAAGGAAAAAGTGTATGCTAAGCCAATCGCCTCAAGAGAGCAACTGCTCGAACGAGTGATGGGGGCCGCTGCAGAAATGAAAGTAAATCCTGTAAACTTAAATATTCAAAATATAACAAGACTGCACGCTTGCATTGAAAATAATGGCAGTCATTTCAAACAAATGCTCCAATAAAAAATATTACATAACCTACATGTCCGCATTTTCATTTATTATTTATTTGGTAAAATTCTCACAATGTCATTCATATCAATGCACGTTGTGCGTGAAAGGCATGTTTGTGTAAAAAAACAGCTGTTATTAGCAAGTGTGTCGAAAAGCGTCTTGGCTCTTTCCTACACACTAAATAATAATAGTAAAAAATGAGACGAATGCTGCCGCTGAACGAGCTAAAAAGCCCCCCAATACGTAAGAATATTATTCAACGAACTCGAATAAGATGTTGCCAGATGGGTTTTTAATCACTTTAATTTGACTTCAAAAAATAATTAATTCCATTACACGTAAAAATTATTAAAATATTTCCTTATTTCCTTTCCTTTTATTATTAAATACAATATTACAGTACAGTACTTTGAACCTTCACAATGAATTTATTTGATTTAAATTTAGTTTGTAGAATTCCATTTCAATTTTAAGAAATTTATTATCTTTAACAGTATTATTATTAAATCTACAAAAAACAGTTTATTTATAAACAAGTTCTGCTAGTTGTAATTATTATTACGCGTGACAGCTGTTTTGCCTTCTGATGGCATTATAAAACTGTGTCAAATGTTTCCTCATATTAAATAATGACTTTGTAATCACCATAAAGTTATTATTTAATTTAAACTATAATGTCACATTACAAAGTAAATGTTTCATTGAACAAATTAAATGTTTCTATTTTTATTATTCTATGGCTTTATTGATTTGAGCACCTGCTTTCAATGCTATTATGCTATGGCTTTATTGATCTGAGCACTTGCTTTCAATTGAAATTTATTCGCACATTCAACGGAGTGGAGTTTATGAGTAAACGCATTAATTTAAAAGGGGAACATACATTTGATTATTATTTTTAATATCGATATTTGTATCTCACAATAACAGCTACCAAAATCCGATATACGAGTACCTACACAATTATTATGTTGAATTGGGGTAAGTTGTATGGCTAAGGGAGGGAGTGGAAGGTGAGGAAGTACCTGGCTATTCAGATCTGGTCACCAAATACTAGTCATTTCAAGCAACGTTTCAATTCTGAATTATGATCTTTCACCAGGGCGAGAGTATCTTCCACTGAACGATGAAAGGAGTTATAATATAATTATAAGTCGGGAATGGATGACATGGCAAAATCGTGTGAATCAAATAGGTACCTTCGTGAGTCGGGCCATGTCAAAATTCAGAATAAAAAAGGGTGTGTACGAGCCTGCTGCGAAATGGCGTATGGTTAAGAATATTTTTTTTAAATTATAGTGGTAATTTTTTGTCGAGTTTTTAAAAAAATTACGAAGTTTTAAATAAAATAAAATTTAATAATTATTAAATTTAGCAATCTGGCAGCATTAATTCACCCATGCATTCTTGACGTATTCGCCTTTGAAACGCGTGTTGAGTTGCGACGTTGCTTTCACACTTTGACAAAGGATAAAACAGTGGTGACGTGTGGTGAAAATATGAATAATACATTTTTTATAGAAAAAAAAGTAACCGGACAGAAAAGTGGCCATAACATTTTTTACTCCAAATATGCTCAGGAATCGCTGGTTAAAGTTTGTCGTGTACGTGCCGATACACCCTGTATATGTTAACTACATGTAAACTATTTTAAATAATATACATATTTCACATGCATATCCACTTCAGTGGGCTGAACAGGCAAACTAAACTCATCTACAGCTACAGTACACACACTCAGTGTCCGGGCAAGAAAGCAATTAGACTGACCTGTCCGGGGGCGCATCTGCATAGCCTCGATGGTGTTCATGTGCGACATGAGCAGGCAGTGCACGCGCTGAAGGTCACGCGCGGGGTCCAGGCGCAGCCGGAACTCCGAGTGAGGAGACCTTGTGGCCTGCGGGGTGGACTCCACGCAGCCAACGGTATCTGATTTTGTGCCGGTACAGCTGAAAATATTAAATAATTGAGATAAGCTGAAAATTAAATTGGGGAAACAATCTGATATTTTGTAATAACCATCTACAGTGGCGGCTCGTGACTATTGAGTGAGCTATAGTAGAGGCTAAGATTGAAAAATACGTCGTTATTGATGTTGTTGAAGCCGAAATTTTTTTTTTTCAAAATTTCAATTTTTTGTATGGAGATTTAGATGGTAGGTAGGGCTCTGCCCTACGTACGTGTTATTTAAAATTTGAATTACACAACATAACAATGTGGTCTATGGTGTGGAAGTGTTTTTCTCTAATTTTCAAAGATTACAAAATTGTTACGATGACAGTAAGGTGAAACCTGGGAGATAGATCATGGACAGTGGACTAGAGGACTATATAGACTGAGTAGCTATAAAGTAGAAAAATGGTGGTTGCTTACCAGGTCCAGTGTCCGTGCGAGAAGACTCCCGGGTGGATCATCTGTGGCGGGGGGCGGTGGCCCTCGCACAGCTTGCTCAGCAGGTCCAGCCACTCTTTGCGCTCCACGCAGTTGCCCGCCTGGATATACAGCGTTCGGTCTCGGTATTCTGCAACCAAAGAAGGTCATTATTACACTGAAACTATACTCTTAGAAGCTTTTTCAAGGGAGACTAAAGACTTTTGAATGTGCGATTATTTATAAGGGGTATTACTAATAACATTACAAACAATCATCGCTTCCCCACCTTCCTCTTCCCCAGATAATGATAACCTGTGTCTCGTTTTTCCCGACTTACCCTTGCCCAGTGTGTCAGACGTGTTCGCCTCATATATCTATTATTTTACAATTATATTAGATTAGTTGGTGTAAAGTGCACTTGAGGTGAACCTTCACAAAACTGCCCTATAGAAATTAAATCCTATTGTTATTATTGAAGAACAAAGTCTAAAGGAATAAAATCATATATTTACACATTATAACACAGTTAACAGTTTATAAAAACATAATAACAGTAGATACTTAGTTAATAACGCATTTGCAAACCCATTTTAAAAGCAAAGACGACTACTATCTTTCCTGCAAAGTTCCAGGTTAACACTGACCGATTTACAACTCGAACCCCTTCAGTTTGCTAGGAACATACATACAGTAAAACTATCTTACTATCTTACAAGGTTTTCCAAGGGACTTATGTGTATTAATTAGGTCATTTTTAATTTCACGATTCAAGGGCGGTACCAACAAACAAAACTTGTGGTTACTTCTTAAGAGGCTTTCACTGTATAGTGGCGGGAGAACATTTACCTATCTGGAACATGTTGTTCATCTTGAGGTTATATGCCTCGGGAATGGGCTGCGCGGAGATGATGTCGGCCAGCGGGATGGAGCACAGCGGGCTTTTGCCCTTGGCCTTGGAGTAGCTCAGCTCGCACGACGTCAGTCGGAAGTGGCGCTGCTTGAGATTGGCGCGCCCGAAGCGCTTGCGCCCCTGCGCCTTCTTTATCATTGTGCTAGAACGGGAAAAAACATCATTAGTCTGGTTCGCCAACTCCATTCTCGTCCTGGCTTTAGCCCCATCAATAGTGTTAAAAAGTTATTAGTCTCGAGAAACAGAATGTGATTGTGGTCACGGGTTCTTTATCATGGGTGCTGGAATGGACTACAGATTGATAGCCAAACGGAGATTGTAGCGCAATTCGCTAACTCTATTCTCGGTCTATCTTTTCTGTACCATCAACAGTGTTATAAATTAATTTTTGTTGATTAAAACAAATAGAATGCAATTGTGGCCATGGCTCCTGAACCTTCTTTATCACGGTGACGGATGGCCTGGTTTGCCAACACTATTCTCAGGTTGTCTTTTAACCAATAACCTTTTAGATCCGTGCGCCACAAAGCTTCCATAATTTAAAGAGCCTCGCATGTGACAGAAGTCGTATATATTCTTGACGCGTGGAAAAGGTTAACAATGTTTTTATTATGGACATGTTTACTTGGTGCACTCATTTGGACATCCCTTTGTTATAGTGGATGAAAATAAATATTAAACAGCAGAAATTATAAAAGGGGAGGGATGAGTAGTACGTTGCCAAACAGTATTTTATATGATATTCACTAAAAAGTTCCAACTAGCTAGTAGGACTTTTACACTCCCAATATTGAAGAATGCTACGAGGTCAGGAAGGTAATTTTTTTTAGCTAAATGGTTGTCATTCACCAGGAGGGTACAGCATCAACCAACAACATCCAGACAGGGATGTCGATCTTAAAAATGATACCTGAACCAAAATGAATTGGTTTCCGAAAGCATCCATCAAAAATAATGTACATTATCCCGTAGTCAAAAGATCGCAAGAACCATTGTTTATTACCTTTTGTTGGTGTTTTGTCTACATCGAGCAAATTTGTCCCCCAGCAAGCTTGCATCAGCAGAGTGGCTAACTTTACCAAGATATTTTTTAAACACAAAATTGAAATTGTTAGACATATTTTCGATAGGGACTATCATGGTCTTTATAATTGGTAATTTAATCAACTATATGAATACATAAAAAAACATATGTGTCATGGATCATATTGAGCCAGCGTTTTCAAAAAACTAACAAATGATAAAGTATTCAACTTCTTCAAGCCGTTATTGTATGGGAATGTGTGGGTTAGTGATGTATGAATGCATTCATATTACAACAGTAGTTTTATCACGAAGTTCACGCTCAACAATGGCTTTGCATACGGCTTGGTGACAGAGTTTTATATGAGATTGGTATCTTAAGTTTCAACATCAAACTTGTGACGCGTAGAGATGTGTGCCTTTCTGGCTTCCCATGATATGGTGATAAGCCACATCTAGTATTGATATACCGATGAGGTACAGAAATAAACTTAATATTTTACAAAACATAACTTACCCATTTCTGAATGACAAAGTAAGCAAGAAACAGGCAAAACACACACATATTAGAGAACAATCTTGAATGTGTTATATAGTATTGTCAATATTAGTATTGTCAATAGTATTAAGGATGATCAAATGTAGCTTACCCTTCTTTGAGAAGAACTGGTGTGTCCTGTATTGTGCTGTTTTGTGTCTCCGTGCTGGATGATATAATCTCTAGGAATCGTTTGATCGCTTGTACCTGGAAACGTTCATATCATTAATACAGTATATATATCGCAACAACTAGTAATATCCCGGTTACAATTGTCTTCAAAATGTCTTGGCTTATTTTAAGAAATATTGAGCAAACTCACATGTCTTTCAGTACAGAAGCATTTGTATAGGGCGACCATATACTCCTCCTTGCACACTCCCGAGCTGACCAGGTTACCCAGGGACTGGATGGTCTTCGATATGAGGGTCAGGGTCCTGTTGGTCTGCGGATCCTGAAAACATGAAGAAAACAAAAAGTGACGGGTGACAGTCCGTACAAAACAGAGATATTTATGACAGAGCCATTAAAACGGCGTACGAAGCCAAGCCATCCGGTGCCAGCTGGGACAGAAAAATTACTGGGAGCAAAAAGCAATAGATCGTCGGAAGTGATAGTATTTGGGATAAAATGTAAAAATATTAATTATACGCTTACAATCTGTTCTGTCGTCAGATCAAACAGTCTCGGCCCCAGGATCGCCGGGGCGAAGAACCTCAGGAAGATGAACCCGGAGACCACCGAATAGCGAACCTCGGCGTTGGGGGGAAACCTCTGGGCGGCGCACTGCCGCAGCGCGTCGAAAAGTCGGCACATCACGTTGGGGCAGTGAATGAAGGACTGCGTTATGGCATCAAACATCTGACAAAACAAAAACATAGGATGATAAATTATTCGAAGTCTATTACATCAATTCCCTGACCATGCTTACCACCATCAAAGCTTCATCCATCTTCTTAATTGCTTCACCCATTCATGGCACCATCTTAAGTTTCGATGGTTCCATCAATTAATTTTAAAACTTCATTTCCAAGGTGTCCATCGTCTTTGATGACTCATCTATCATTCCTGTAACCTCATCCATCATCTTCATATTATCTAATCAACCATCTGCATATCTACAACATGATCGGCATATCTAATCAACCATTTGCATATCTACAACATGATCGGCATATCTAATCAACCATTTGCATATCTAATCAACCATCTGCATATCTACAACATGATAGGCATATCTAATCAACCATTTGCATATCTACAACATGATCGGCATATCTAATCAACCATCTGCATATCTACAACATGATAGGCATATCTAATCAACCATTTGCATATCTACAACATGATCGGCATATCTAATCAACCCATCTGCAAATCTAAACAATCATAAATCATCTTGAAATCTCAACTATCATCTTGATTTCCTAATCGATCATTTCCTTGGCCTGAATTTTTTATTATTTTTTAAAAGACAAATAATCCCTGGTTACGAATAACCTGACAATATTTGAAAATCTCCTACTACCATCACAGTAAGTGGAAGATGTTGCTTGTATCGTAATGGAGGACTTAGCCAGTCGAGGAATTGAACTCACGACGCCTGGGTGAGACCCAAACGCGATGCCAACTCAGCCACTGACTGGTCGTCCATTGGTCTTCATTGGTCCTCCAAATGTCTATATTGTTGGGTTCATCACCTCCAGCATCACTTATCATGTTTATTACCTCATCCACATTGCTCCACTAATTGTCGTCATAGTCTGGTTCAATTTCCTGACCTGATTTATCATCTTTATTGTATTATTACTCTTTCCATCATTTTCATTGCAATATCCATCTTCTTCATTGCCCAATCCATCATTTTCATTGCTCGGTTCATCCCCTTCATTACCTCTTCCGTCAGCTTCATTGTTCCATTCATTGTCTTCACTACTCCATCCATCACCTCGATGGTATCATTCACCATCGTCATTACCTCACCCATCATCCTAAATAATACAATAATTATTAATCATACCTTCTCCACATAGTCCTTGAGATTGGCCAGGTTGGTGTCCACCGTGCCCTGATCCTTGACCCTGGTGGGGTCGATCTCGCACGGCTTCCTCTCTGAGAAGATCAGATCCAGGGTGGGCTTCAGAGTCTGCTGCAGGTAGGTGAGGCCGGTCAGCCGCATGGCTTCATCCATCATTTTGGAAACGAGAGTGTTGCCGCGGAAGATAGTTCCCGCATCACTGAAACAGGAAATATTCAATGAAAACAGAGAACGGATCACCGAATAAGCAGCAAACTGTAAAAATGGACGAACAAGACCAATGTCATCTTGGGAGATGGTGTGCTAAGGGTCTTTTGAACAAGACGAAAAAGTAAACATAAGTCTGGAAAAGAACCTAGCCGTAGGAGGGAGAAATCACAAAAGCCAATATGCAAGCCAGCTGTTGAATACAAGAGTGAGTCTAATTAACTATTTGTAACTAATGGGCAAGGGTTTCACATGTCTCAACAGCACAATCAAATGCATCAGAAATTAAAGTACTCACGAAAGTGTGGACAACTCCGCATCAGCCAGCGCCCTAATGATGGGCACCAGCAGGTCGTCATTGGTGAAGAGCCTCACCAGAGGCTGGGCGGCGTCTGCTTTGCTGGTCACCAGCTCACCTAGGATGTAGACAGCCGAGGAGGTGATGGGCTGGAAGAGAGACAGATTCTTTAAATAGTTATTTCGGAAATACCTGTATAAAGGAGTGGAAAACACACAAAGAGTCTAATTTTTATCCATGACTCAAGACTACATTTTTGGTAACATCGATCAAAAGCTCTTTAAAATGTTTGTGAAATAGAAATAAGAGATTATAATATTTTTGCTACCTAATGCAGAAATCGTAAGCAGTAGATATGCTTTTTACATGGGTTTCAGCTTACTTTGATAGTTGTTTTTTCCAGAGTCCCACAAGGGCCTATCTTGGGACCACTCCTGTTTTACTTTTTATAAATTATATTGGCTCTGTTATCACTCAACCTTCAAATTAATTGTTAGCTGATTGCCATTACTTTAACATATGTAATATTGGCTCCAGTTCAGAATGGGTCAAAAGAAACTGTTCTTGCCCTGTGTGTTAGAGAACATTATAAAACAATTTTATTTTCATCCGTGTCTTCCCAACACTCCGAGCCGTAGTTCAATTGATATTATATACAAAAGCCTTTCATAAAAAAAAGACCTTCTGTGTGGCAGTCCTTAGCAGCAGGGCCTTGAGCCCCTCGTAGGCGGGGGGAAGCAGCACCTGGTCCAGGGTGTGCTGCAGCACCAGGCGCAGTGAGCCCAGTGAGGCCCCCGCCACCGAGGAGAGCCGCGTACCCGGAGGAGTGGCCCCTCGGGGCCCCTGCTGACTGCGCGATCGGAGGAAGTACCTGCGGAAGGAGATACAGTCAGTAAATTCCTACAATTCGATAAAGATACAGTATTAAGAAATGGATTATAGAATATCAATGTTCATAGAGAGTGGCCTTCTGTTCCACTGAATTACTATATACCTACAGATGTACATAAATATGGTGGAGAGAGGGGTTGGCATCTGGTCACTTAATACGGTTTGAACCATTTCAAGCAACTTATTTCATCCGGGTACTTCCCGACCCAATTTTTCCCCTCCCATTCCCTTCAGCCTCACAAAATACCCCAATTGAGGATGCCAATGTCCCGCTGGCTCCAGGGACTCTTTTGTGGTGGTATACTAACACTCCTGCATATAATTGGGGGGTACTCACCAGGCGCTGGTGTTGAGCTTGGCCCGCTGCTGGGTGCCCCGCAGGGGCGCGCGCACCTCCCCCAAGAAGGTGGAGCCCCCGCCCAGCGCGCCCGGCGCGTCGTGCCACAGTGAAACGCACACCTCACTGGCCTCCGCCTCGCACCAACTGCTAGACGGACACACCTGCAATCAATCAATTAAAGGTATTCAATATATGTAATGATATCCATCCATCCGTCAATCAATCCATGAATCAATCAATTAATAAAGCAATCTATCCATCAATCGATGAATAAATAAATCTATGAAACAATAAAACCATTTATCAATCAATGAATCAGTCAACCAATCAATAGAACGTTCAACAATTAAAACAATTAATGAATCATTCAATGAATAAATAAATCTATGAACTAATAAAACCATTTATCAATCGATCGATCAATCAATCAGTCAATGAATCAATCCATCAATAATTCAAACCAAGAATCAATCAATAGATCAATCAACAGATTAAACTATTCCATGAAAGAATAATTCAATCAATGGAAAAATCAATCAAGCAAACAATGATAAATAAATCAGTCAATGAAATAATCAATCATTAAATTAAACAATCAAACAATGAATGAAACAATCAACCAATGATAAATCAATGATACAATCTATGAATCAATCCATCAATCAAGAGAAGTGAGGAGTTCCCAGAAACTTGGCCACTGGGTGATGATTGAAAACAAATTAATTTTTAAGACTAGGAAGGTATATTATTATTTCTCTACAAAAATTTTATTGCAAAACTCTCAGTGCATAAAATTTCTAAATCGATTATTATCAGGAATAAATTGAACTCTGTGCCTACGCAATGCTAAACTGATATAACTGCGTTACAAGACTAATTAAAATAAATTATATTTAAAAAAATAAAAATTTTAAATAAATACAATCATTCCTGGGTTACGAATAACCCGGAAATATTTTTAAATCTCCTACTACCATCACAATAAGCAGAAAATGTTGCTTGTGTCGTGATGGAGGACTTGAACTCATAACTGCACTATATGTTGCAAGTGCCAATGAGTGATGGACAGTGAAATTAATTGCAATCAATTAGACATGTGGAAATAAAAATCCATTGGTAAGTCTGTGTTAAAATTAATTTAAATCTAAATTTATAGGTCAACGCAACTATTTTCAGCTTGCAATGTCATTCATGAACCTTTGAAATATTCACTGGAATTTCCCGTGTTGAGGATTTCATTTACAAAATATGAAATTAAATTATATTAAATGTGATGGCTGAACAAAAAAATAATTGTAAGATGAGTGGTTTCGGTATTAGTCTGCATTTGGTGTTAACATATTTTCTATTTCAGATCTACCTATGTAACGTATCCTGTGTTTTATTTGATTTTTAAACTTATTATTAGCAAAATAACATAATTTTGATTCCAGGTGAGGTTAGGTTATTATGCAGGGTCAGATAAGGTTCACCAGGTTTTTAGTAAATATTTTTTTAAATGGCTCCGGAAAACAGGAAAGCACCTAAAAGTGTTTTTTAATATTTACCGTGTAAGCGTTATTACTGCCACTGTCTCTTTCCTTAACAGCACTTTCATTGTCTAAAGTCAAATCAAACACAAAACACTCGTCGAACTGCGGATTGACTGTCTTCTTCTTGATCTTAGTCCTCCGCGACACTTTCTTATCGTTCGAGTACACCACCGTCACTATCGCGTACGGATCACACTGCCCGTTCTTCATCGTCAGCTCCGAGCACTCCATCACCCGGATGGACAGCTTGTTCTTCAGATCGGGAATGGTCTGATACTGCGTTCCGTCCGAGGGCGAAATGTCCGACGAATAAATGCTGTCCGGAGAGAAATCCGATTCCAAACTCATTGGATAAACGTCCGAACAAGGACTGAACATCTGCACGCTCGGCTGCATTCGTACATTGTTTTCTTGACTGTTTAAAGACACGTGTTTACGCGACGACGACGGTCCGTACGTATGATGTAAACCAGTATTACTGAGATTAGCCAGCCCGCCGCTTCGCAAACTCTCCGAACGCGCTAGTCCGGACAAATTGTCGACGATGGCATTTGTCGAAAGCAACTTCTTACTACTTGTACTGCTACAACTGCCGAATTTAATGTTCTCTTTACAGTACTCGGTGATATTTTTGGTCAGCTTTTTAGATTTGCGATCGACGCTTAAATTAGACGCTGTCAATTCGTCGACGGGACTTCGTCCACCGTCGTATTGGATGTCTACAAAATTCCGTTGTGGGATTCGAGGCGATTCCTGCCGGATGTAGTCCGGTGATAGGCTTGTGATCTTAGGGTAGGATTCTTCGAAGAGTATTTCGATGTGCGCCTTGCCCTGGACTTCGGAGTCCGCATCCACGGCTCGGAGGGCGAACCAGTGATCCTTGTTGTTGTAAGACTGGAGGTCTTCGCGGCGGATGGCCACCTTGCCGAGGACGCGGTCCTGCTTGAGGTGGCGGTCTTTGTCGCGGTCAAAGACGTAGATGGAAAGGTGGCGGAAGCAGCGGGGCACTTCGAACTGGAACTCCTCCCCGAAGAATGGACTGAAAAACAGAAAATAACATAATCAGTAAACAATATAATAAATTAGTATTATTATAGGCTTTATTGAATGCTGCAAGTAGACAGGGATGCAGTAGTAATTTGATCCCTGAGATGTGTTTTTCAGCGAGGGATTATCATGTTGTCAGGCTGAAGGGGGTGGGAAATACCTATTTATTCAGATCAGGTCATTAACTTCTAGAGGGCTGAGAATGAAAAAGGCCAGCGTATCCGAAGGGCAACATAAAAACTTACTTTCTTTTCATATATATATGTAGAATATAAATAGATATTCGGGGGAAACTACTTATGACAGATGTAGTCATTTTTTATAAATATCGAAATACATTATCTAGTAAGTCAGTACAATTTAAAAAGTAAGTTATTATGAAAATAGACTTAGCCGATGAAAGGCGAGCCGCACGCTTCATTTTACCCTCAGCACACCATCAAAATATTAAGGTGAGGGAGTTCGGCGTTCCAAACTTTAAACACGGCTCGGGAATCCGATTGGTGGTCTCTCCCAGGGCGATACTGAGAGAATCTACCACTCTGGAGCGAGGTTACAAATATATAATGATATTATATAATGCGCCTTTATATAAATCAATAAAAGGAAGAATGCACGGCACACCATATCAGTTCATCGTTAACTTCAAACACGTCAAGTATTTTCTTTTACAAAACCACGACACTCCCACACGAGGTTACTGAGAGAGAAAACCGGTATATATGATAGTTCAATGCGCTGGGCATGATACGTCTCATTCCAAGAAAGGATGGACCCGGACCGAAGATGGTGACAAGTGTGAAAAAATAATAGCAGCACTGTTATTTCCTTTCTCACCTCAAATGTATAGAAATATATTCAAGGATATGATTATGGAATTCTGTGCACTCAAAATATGTTAAATCTCTATGTTTAAAAACGAAAATCTGTCCGTCCAAGATTTTCTCGAAAATTACTAGACCGATTTCTCCGAAAATAGCAGTTTATTCTTTATAGTGCTGGGAAGGTTTAGAGAGTAGTTTGTGTGAAATCCATTATGTAAAACTGTAGCTATAACGTTTTAAAATTAGTATGAAAAACATTGAACCCGCCATATTGTATTGAGGTTGGCCGATAGATATACCGCTCTGGTTAGCCACAGATTACATATTCCAAAGAAGGTTTGTTTGAGTAGAAAATTTTCACAATGGAAAATACAAGTATGTACTACTCCACTATGAAAGATCTTGGTATCGTGTTTGATAGTAGGCTGACATTTCATATTGAGTGACCTGTACTACTTCTTTAAAAATGCTGGGTTTCGTCCTACGTACTGCAAGGAATTTTAAAGACAACCGGGTTCTCATAATATAATATAACTCGCTAGTAAGGAGTAGGCTTGAGAGTGGGTCGGTGGTTTGGAGCCCACACCGGGTCAAGTATTCCCTCATGTTGGAGAGAGTTGAGATTTCTCTACCCGAGGGAGTATGGCTACTAACCGTGGCTCTATCGTACCGACTTTCTCTTAGCCCTTACCACTCCTTTGTCGGGTGCCAGCTGACATCACTATTTGTACTCTACAACTCAGTTGTCGGCTGGCGGCCGACAAGATAAGACGTGCGCGTGCGGTGTATTTTCGCACCCAAAACTTGACATGTGACGTTGTTTCTTGTGATTATTTGATAAAAAAACATTTAAAATCACGTTTTAATAAGATTTTGACTGTTTTCTGTTTTTGTTTTACTATAAAATAACCTTTTTGTAACTGCCTATCAATAAATTAATATTTTGACATTATTTAAATTAGAGTTGGCTGACAACAAATATTAAAAAATAATGGAGTGGTAAGGGTTAGGTATGCTCGGAATGAACCACCTGCGGGTCAGAAGGGATGTACACATTGTTACACATTTCTTCGGACTGGCTATCTTGAAACTTGGCTATCATGGTGAGCATTAATTTCTATGTTCCCGATAGTTATCTCCGTCACTGACAGCCATAGACTGTTTTATCTCCTGGCCTGCAGGACCAGCTTGCCAATGGTCATGCCGGTGGGGAGGGCAATCTTGCTGTTAAATAGAATTACTTCGGATATCGACATACGACATATGATGCTAAATACGATCGATATGCTCGTATTTGGCATCAATGAAACTGGGTTTAAACATAAAGCTTTGTTGCTACTTGTATAATACCAGTATGTGTTGTATGCAATTTACTGAGATTGTGTATGTCTACCTTCCTTCATTTAATTTTTATTATTTTTTATAAGCAATTATTTTGGATGTTGTACATTCTGCCTTATCTTTAAAAATGCCTTAAAATGTAAATTTTTGAATGGTATAAAGAATTGAATTGAAATAGTTACATGTAACAACTAATGACACCACAGTTGACTGTTAGGTTACACAGTATATGAAACAATTGTACAAAGGTCAAACTAATTACCTACTCCTAACAAAATGCCATGATGTCGTTAACAAGTCAAACTTTATAATGAGTTTCTGTATTACTTAATAATCTACTAATTCAAAGTTCATATTGTTGTCAAAGGGGATGCAAAAAAAAAAACCTTATGAAACAAATTTAACGATAATGTCAAAAAAAATAAATTATGTTGACTTATTTTCTGACATTTTAATATTTTAAAGTTCCATAGCTAAATTGTTTGACCTAGAAATATTAAAACGATGCAAAATTCATGACGTCAGAGCTCATCGTACCTAGAGTTAATATTTGAAGGCTTAAAGTAAAAGAAAACACGAGATTTGATAAACTTGACACTCCAAAGCTTCGTTTCCACAAGAACTTTGCTGAAGAATACGGAGGTAGCGGGTTCAGAACCCGGCATGCGCAAGTGAATTTAATTGAATTAATTTGAGTTGTTTCACAATTAATTCTTTAAATAAATATATATAGTACATTTGTGCACGTTTCAAAGTGAAATATACACTCAGTATTGCCCTGGTGAAAGACCACCATTCAGAAATGAAACGTTGCTTGAAATGGCTTTATCCATGTTCGGTAACCAGATCTGAATAGCCAGGTACTTCCTTACCTTCCTCTCCCACATCTTCCCCTCCCCACTACCTTCAGCCTCACAGCATACCCCAATAGGGGGATACCATAATATCATTGGCTCCAAACGGTTGGGAGCAGTTTGAACTCTTGTGCGATACTCACATAAAAAATAACTTTGGCGATATAAAAGTGTGACAGTACGGAAAATTTTACTCCCATCTGAATGAGGCTTAAAAGATGTGTAAACCGTTTTGAAATGAACACATTATAGTCGTATACTTATAGCACTCAGTCATTTCCCTTATTGAAAGATTACAACAATAGGTGGATTTATTTATAACGGTACTAGGACCTGTATTTATACGAAAAATCTACGCAGCATTGCGACAGAGTCCCATGCGTTTGTCCCACCATTGTCTCCCTCAGTGCCTTTTTACCGTCCTATGTTATTATAAGTTTACTTGCATCTACAATATCTTGGTAAAGACATCTTTTCATGTGTTTTATATACAGGTATAATCGAGATATCCATTATGAAATGAAAAATCTAAAAAATGAGCTTAAAAAAAATTGATTTAAAAAAAATGTAGATTTAAATCATTGGAGTAGTAGATTCAGAATCGAAACGTTGCTTGAAATAGCCTTAGCCGTGTTTATTGACCTCATCTAAATAGCTAAGTGTCTCCCAATCTTCGTCTTCTGCATCTCCTTATCAGTTTCGGTTTTCTCTAATGTGCGTTCGTATGGTGAACTCCAACAAAAAATATACGAAAATAAAACAATATCCTAATTTTACTACACTTAAAGCAAGAAATTCAAATTGGTATCTATAAAATCCAACCGTCCGTATAGGTAGTAACGACCGACAGTGAGTCCGAAATGAATTCCATATGTGCGTTATGAATTCTGCGTCTATGGGGCTTTCTGTCCTAAGGAATAGTTCATAGATCGTCATTCTCGTGGAGAAACGGCGCCGAGTGTACAATCCTTCGGAATCTACAAGGCGGCCGTGGGCGCAGCTATATGAAGATTGTTTAACAACAAATTTGTACGGAACAATATTTTGATAGAATAAACAAATTTTTTTCTGTGATTATCGTGTTTTAAGTTATTATTAACCGCCCTACCCATATGAACGAACGTATGTGATACGGCCACTATATTATCGCCCCAAAGCAACAAGCCATATCCTGAAACCCAAAAACCGTTTGTATACGAGTACGTCAAGTTTGTTCCTGCATCATCTCGTTTAGTATTTCGAAGTCAGCCGAAGCTAACGGATGTGTTCGGGTATTTTCGTCACTCCCATACAAATTACGTCACTAGTCGCACGTATTGTTATTGCGAAATCTAATGAAAAAAAAACTGCTGTTTTTTTACCTTCTTTTTGAATAACAACCCAAAGGACGGGCAGTTAAAATAAGTTAATGACTGAAAATGAAACTTTTTATATTTAAAAAAAACTAGCAATAAAGTTTGTAAATTGGGATTTTCGTATTTAAAACTAATGAATCGCATAATTTTTTTTTAAATAGAAGGAATTTTTTTCTCACTTTTTTAATCTACGATTAAACTCTCAATGAGATAGGCCACGAACCGCCACTGCTTCTTATTCTCCGACTTCATGGAGCCTCACAACATACCACAAATTAGGGATGCCATAGACCGGAAGTTGGGATCTCTTGTACGGTAATCATAATTGAAAAAAAAATTGAGATTGAGTTTCGTACAAAATGAACAAGGTTGAATTTCCAACAAATCCCGTTTCTTTTTAGGAAATAGAAAAGGCATTGTTGTCTGTGTGTTGTAGTAATCAATTCGAAACATCATCCGATTATCCGTGTTGAATCGGATGTTTCGATTTTATCCATCGTTAAGCTGAATTAACCAAATGCATCAATCCATTGTTTTGCATAAAATTATAAAAAGCGCTTCAAGCTTTTTAACTATTTTTCATCCAAATGAAATCCTATGGAATTAGAACTTTTTTTATTAATTCATTCTGTATACTCGTATTGTGAACAAATAATATATTTTTTAAATAATAATTAAGACATATTTTGTTTACACCATCGTTTATTTAAATATCAACATGTTTCGAAAGTGAAGCTTTCCTCATCAGGATACACAGTATACAAAATAACACTATAAAACACATCTATCGAAGAAAATAATATATTTTTTTAGCTCCATCAAAAATTGGGGTAGGGGTAGGGGTAGGGGTGAGGGTAGGGATAGGGGTAGTGGTAGGGGTAGGGGTAGGGGTAT
The DNA here is from genome assembly GCA_022606495.2 of Halesus radiatus. Classification (NCBI taxonomy): domain Eukaryota; kingdom Metazoa; phylum Arthropoda; class Insecta; order Trichoptera; family Limnephilidae; genus Halesus; species Halesus radiatus. The sequence goes on along the minus strand of JAHDVE020005247.1, from coordinate 158,818 downwards.
GGGTAGGGGTAGGGGTAGGGGTAGGGGTAGGGGTAGGGGTAGGGGTAGGGGTAGGGGTAGGGGTAGGGGTAGGGGTAGGGGTAGGGGTAGGGGTAGGGGTAGCTGACATGGGTATCAAACTAAAAGTATCGACTTATACAACCCAAGTTGCTCAGAGAAAAATTGAGCAATAAGCTCCTAGGCCTTTTTTTTGGAGTTAAAGTTCACACATTTTTTTATTTACATTTTACAAAAGAAAAAAATACAATGCAAAAAGTCCCGATAAATTACTTTTTTGTAAAAGTCCCAATAAACTTAATAGGAGTAGTATTAGGGGTTGGGGAAGGGGTAGGGTAGAGGTAGGGGCAACATTATATCTTTTTTTTTTCAAACATTAATTTAAAAAATTATCACTGACACACAAACTCCTTGCTTCATCCACATTACAACACATTCAAAATATACACAAACCAATTAGTTGCCTGCAACTGGCAAACGCTAGTCGTATTTAATTCCACTCAACTCAAGGGATTATGCCTTATGCGCGGTGCGTGCAGTAAATCATTTACCAAAAAAAAAATATTAAATAGATAAAATATGAGCTTTGCAAAATTTCGAAGTAATAAAAAAAAATGGAGAATTGGGCGATTGCTCGGCTGAGTGACCAGTGACGACATGTGAAAAAAACTACAATAAATGTCGCCGGAGACCAAAATTTTATTTACATTTTTTACTCCAAATAAGGTCAGGAATCAGTGGTTAAAGTAAATTGGGTACGTATATTAACACCCTCTGTATCCCGCTTACATGCAAAATACCTAAAAGAAAACGTAAACAAATATAACGCGAAATTCACAAATATAACGCGAAATTCACAAAAATAACGCGAAATTTTCAGGTCCCTACAAATGGGTAAAACAGAAGAGTGACAAAACAGAATATGATAAAAATAATAAGTTAGGTTTGTTAATCTTTTGGAACGCCTAGCTCCCGCGGCCTAATATTTCCGTAGTGTGCCGAGAGCAAAGTTTTTGGTAAAAGTCTATTTTTGTAAATAGCTTACTAGTTTTTTTTTTGCAATATGATGTTTTCGTAAATTGTACCGTCTTACCAGATAATGTATTTAGATATTTATTAAAAAAATCTGTATGCATATATCTATCAGAAGTAGTTTCCCCAGAATAGCCATTTATATTATACGTATATTATATACGAAAAAGGCATATTTTTACGTTGCCTATTGGATACACGGGCGTTCAACGGAAACAAATTTTGCGTATTCGATGGGCAATCTCGGCGCACTAGAAGTTAATGTTAGGTTAGGTTAGGTGCTTCTGTCACTGTTCTGTCTCATCGTGGAAACGTATAGATATAATCTGAAATACGACAGTCTGCAAATTACGTGATTAATAAGACATGACTAAATGCGGTTTGTCAATATTATAAGTATAAAAAAAACTTCAAAGTAAAATGAAGAAGCATACTCCATCGAAGACACGCCACGCCGGCTACGAAAGCCTATGCTATGTCACGGTTTAAAACTGCCCAGACAGAAAACAGACGTTTCTCCCACGCCGAAAAGCCATGGCAAAAATGCGTGACTCTACTTCCTGCGTTGCGAGCCCTTCTCAGAAAAACGATTTCAGCAATTATTATTCCTAATTTAATGCGAATACTATTATAATACTCAGTGGCGGCTCGTGAGTTTTGAGTGAGCTAGGTTGCTAATATTGAAAAATACGACGTCATTGATGTTGTTGGAAGTCGAAAAAAATTTTTTTTTAGCAAAATTTCAATAACATCAATAACGTCGTATTTTTCAATCTTAGCACTCTAGCTCACTCAAAAGTCACGAGCCGCCACTGATAACACTCATAGTTTGCACGAATCAAATTGGTAGATACTCTCAGTATCGCACTGGTAATGACTTTAGTCGTGTTTAGTGACCAAATCTGTTTATTTTTAATTTTTATGTGATATCACACAAGAGTCCCAACTACTCACAACCGTCTGGAGCGTGAGACTATGGCATCCCCAATTGGGGTATGTGACGCGTAAGATATTGAGGATGTAAAGAAGGAAGGTGGGGAAGTACCTGGCTATTCAGACCTGGTCATCAAACAAGGCTAAAGCCATCTCAAGCAAAGTTAAAATTCTGAATGGTGGTCTTTCACCAGGGCCATACTACAGCATCTACCACATTAATTTGTATGACTGAGAATGAAGCAAGGAGAGGTATACCGAAATAGAGTTTCGTATACCTCTCCTTTCCCTCTGTCTATAGTTATTACTTATGAATCAATTTCCTACGTCATCACCGAAGAGATTTTCCAGGTCTTGCTTAGTGCGACAGTTGAAAGGGTGACACTTGATTCGTCACTTCAAAATGTGACACTTTAGAATGTGACTCTTCAGTTTCCAGTTGTTAGTGTGTCAAGCAAGACCCTCGGCCAGGTTGGAAATACAAAAGCACTCTAAAATGTCAAGTCGGCGTACGAGCAGAGTCTCGGGACGTACATGAGATTCTATATAAAGAAATCTGCTTTTAGAATTTCACGTCCGTTTTAGGGTTGTTCTCAGTTTCCGCCGATTCGGATGAAACGATACCAAAAACCGCCAGTTTAAATTAGATATCCGGTTGGCGAATCGGAAGTTAAATTTAAAAAAGAAGACTAATCAAGATCGGTTAGTAGCTGAGTGGACAAATGCGTTGGATTCCCCCACCCAGGCATCGCAGGTTCAATTCTCTGCAAGTTAAGTCATCCATCACTGGCCTTTTTTTCTCCTTTTTTTAAAATTGTTCAATATTAATTACATACTCGTACAATAGGACCTGTACCCGCTAAGCCACTGCAAGTAGCTTCCCAGCAGGAGTTTAGTTCAACAATATTAAATAATACAACAATACTCGTAAATAACAATCCTCATACGAATGTAGCGCAAAATTAGAACAACATAGGTGCATGCATGTTGTGATCAATGTACACAAGTTGGAATTTTTTTTTTAATATGAAAACAGGATAACAGTTTTGTTATAGAGATACTAGAGTCCAATTACATAATATCGATTTAAATAATATTATAAAAATATCAAAATAACAGTAAATATTAAAAAAATTGAAAAAAAAAACAAAAAACAGTAGTACAGTTTGTTACAGTGAGGATATTAAAAAACATTTTCCCACGAACAATTCTTAGGACCATATATTTTGCACCGTGTCAATCCATTATCACGTATGGCATACTGGATTGTGGAAGTACAACGAATATAGCATTAAACCTAATAGAAAAATCACAAAACGCGGCAATTAAACAACTTTATTTCAAATCTGTATTAACTCACATTCCAACCACAAAACACATTCAACCAGATCCTCAACAAATAAAACACTGAATATCCAAATAACACACACACCTCATAAAATCCTCAGGCAAAGACACTTTTATTACTATGCAATCAAACTCCATAATTACATGCCCACAACTATGAAACAACTGCTAACTATGAATGCAATTTCTAAAATTAATTTCCAAATACCTATCACAGGCTGGATCAAAAATCAAGGTATTCACTTAATTCAAAACCAAACATAACTCAACACATAAAATAATGTACTTCCTTAACAGTCCCTTCCATCTTCGCCCACGTATTATAATTTTATTTTATCAAACTTACTCGGTGGTATCTGTTATAGAATTTATCTAATATATTAAAATTATAATAACTAACACACGTCAATACTTTTATCATATTTTACACTTACGGCCGTTCTTCCCAACCCTATTGTGCAACGGCTGGGCCGAAATTTTGGCTCAACACTGTTCAAATGCACAAATACGCTCTTCACAGCGAAATTCTCGATCAAATTTACAATTAATTTTTGTGGATTAAAGTTTTACTGAGCAGAAAACTAGTTATAAAAAGAGTCAACAGGATGAACAAATGTCACAGAAATGTCAAATATCATTATTAGTTTACGTTCTTTGATTCAATTACGAATGACAAATGTGTATTTCCGTTTTCGAATATCAAAACATGTTTATTGTATGTTTTAACCCTTTAGGTGAGACATGTATTTTTTTAAATGCTGGAGAAGTGTCGATAATCCATTAATATATATATTTTTTTTATTTTGATTACTTTTATTTTTAGACACATATTTTTAATAATGTGACGTAATTTTAGAACCGTGGGTAACGCGTGACGAATTTTATGGCTCGACCTATATATCGTTCTGTGGCACTCGAGTATAATAACGTACCGGAACGATATATCGTTCGGTGGCACCTAAAGGGTTAAATAGAGCTTAAAGATAGTTTTAAATAAGAGAACCCAAAATATTTTTTAAGCTACATTTTGTCTTGTTTTTTCACTCATCGAGAAACGTCAAATGTACGAAATGAACATTGTGCTCCGCGGCATTATCAAAAGTCAAGTTAACACTTTATTTTCAACATATTTTTAACACACGCATTTGTGAAGTATAAAATGTTAGTTTATGTTTTAGTTTTAAAAGCAAATGATATGTATTCATAATAAATACGATATTAACTCATCTATGTTGATTTTACATTTAAAGTTTTTACTTTGACGTCACTCTATTGTCTCAAAACTGTGCAGCTACTATTTGATCGTGTATGAAAGTGTGCGGACACTATTGTATAGTGGGCAGGCACCTCCATAGACAATGCAGGATGAAAAATGCTAGGAAACAGGCAAACAGAGCTAATACTTAACAAAACACTTGGCTGATCGGTGACTCAGATTGATCATTCGAAGAGTTGGGAAGAACGGCCGTTAGACGTGTTTGTACACCTCGGCACAAGGTCTCCCTAGTGAGGTGTTTATGAAACATATCATTTTCAATTCACAGTATTACCTTCTCAAACCTACTTACACTCCACATTATAAAAAAACAACATTATACTTAAAATATTTTGTAACGATAATGTATAATAGACATAAATAAAAATAAATAAACAGTTCCAGCAACATTTTCCACGTATAATGATAGTAGTGGGAGTTTTATTATAAAGACACGGTTATTATTTGTTATATTTAAAAAAAACTCTACTTTATTGCATTTGCAAACATGTTGAGGAAAGTCATTAAAAAAGTTACAAAAAATCATGTCGAAGTTTCTAAGAAAATGTCAAACTTTTAATTTATGAAAAATGGACCCATTAAAAAGTTCTGCATTTTCATTTTGTGGAAAAAGTTTTTAGCAAGTACATTCTAAATAATGTACCTGAAATGATAAAATACCAATTAAAGTATATGTATAAACAGGGTGGGTTGTTCACAATGGTGGACTCAATTTCGTAAGGCTATATTTCTTGAATTTACGTTATATAAGAATGACCTACATAGCATTTGAAAGAGGAGGTTCAAAAATTAGTTCTGATAGTTGCGCAAACGACCGGTAGAGCGTTTGCGCCGCCAAGCAGCCATTTCGCGTCAGTTGAGTAAAATGGATACTATGCAGCACAAGGTTTTCTGTGTTCGTGAGTTCCGTAAAACTAAGTCGGCGACTGTAGTGCAGCATACCTTTGATCTTTATATTAAAATTAAACCTCTAACTAGAAAGAGCATTTGTCGTTGGTATCACCAGTTTGAGCAAACTGGATGTCTCCGTAAACACCAGTGTTTAGACACTGACGGACCAACAGTGTATCAAAGGAAAAGGTGTGAAATTGAGGCCATCATTTTGAGTAAACCTTTATAATGGTCAACGTTTTATAGCGCCGTTTAGTGTTAATATCACCTATCACCACAAGGACATTTTGTTAAAATTGGTAAACATTTTGACAGTTTGGTAGTCTGTATCGCGCTAACAAGCTGAAGTTTGCGTTTACGTTAAGAGACAAATCCGTAACGCAAAGAGAAGACGCTGCGTTTGTGCCCCTGAACGAGAGTTGCATTTAGAGTAGGATCGTCCCTCACACAGAGATCAGTCAAGCACGATTGGATCCTCACTCATACTATTATGAATCCCCTCCTTGTCTTCATGCTTTTTCTCGCATCGCCCACTTCTAATACCTACCTTTCTACGCAAAGCTTTGAAAAGAAGTGACATAATATATTTTCAAGTGTTAAAGATATATTTAAGCAAGTTACCATTATAAAAATGTGTAAAGAGATAAATCTTTAAAGAAAATCAGGAATATTACATACTTATGAGAAATGGAAACCAATTTATAACACCTAATTTTATAACAACTCAAATACAAAACCATTATATTCATCAAGCCATAAAAAACTACAATAACCTCCCCGTTGAAACGCGCTGTATTAAAGATCAATCAGAACAAATAAATAAAATTAAACTCTTTTAAAAAAAATCTTACCTAAGTAAATATTTCATACAAAACATTTTATAAATAGAAGCAAATTAAATATTATTTAACTAACAAATTAAGAATCGTGGTTCCCTTATCTGGAACAAGAAATCCTCTTTTCTGATAAGGTATAAACGACCAATAACCCTTTGATGAAATGTATTTTGAAAATTACTTGTAATGCAACATATAAGAAATAAAAACATGTATAATATTCGATGAAGAAGAAAATCTGCTCATTGAAAGCGGATATTCTTTCCTTTTTTTGTTAAATCTCTTTAATTATGAAGTCGCAATGATTTATACCACGAACCGACACTGGTAACCGCAGAAGCAGCACACACTCCCGCATTGCATATATATAAATGTGTTGTATCGTATCGGATGATTGAGTCTACTTAAATATGGTGCAATAGAGGAAATCTATATTTATATTTCAAGCACGTTGTTCCCACTCGATTTCCTTTGGGGTGTGTCCTTCGATGGTGATGCGTAACGTCACGGGTGACGTTTTACCGGTTTGAACACAGAGGAAATAAACCAATAGAATATTCATATCTAGTCACTAAAGACGGCTAATGATAATTATAATTAGTTAAAAAAGGCGTGGGAGAAACAACTCCAGAGCTTGTGCGATTATACACCCATCTAGGCTTTTACGTGGATTATTTATTATAAATAAAAATTATAAGTACATGGAGTTTTTAAGCAATAAAGTAATGCTAAAACAATATTTGACAGTTGACAACAGTGACATAAAATAGAAAACTAAAACAATAAAATAACACAAATCATTAAAGCTACATTATCCACGTTACAATAATTAATTGTATGATCAGTATTAAATGGATAGTATTAAGGAACACCCAGGGTGTTTAAATTATTATTATTCTGAATTTGCCAATCACATTTTGTTATCCAATCATTCTTTTGATATAAATAAAAGTTTAAAATTTTTACATAGAAATACAACCGGTTTACAATTAGACAAATTTGAAATTTTAGAAATTAGAAAAAGTGTTAATAGTCAATTAAATATAATAAATAATATTTTCCTTTGAATTTATTTTCATATTAATATTAATAATAAAAATAAATTAATTTCTATTATAAATTTGTTATTCAACGTTTTAAAATATTTTTTCATTAGAATTTTTGATTAATTACTTGCCTACTTTAATCAATTTTTGTTCATGTTTATAATTTGTCTATTCTTACATTATTGTGTTCTATGATTTTTTTTAATATTCTGTATATTCCTGGTGAGGAAAGCTTCGCTTTCGAAACATGTTGATATGTATATATTAATAAAGCGGTGATTACAAAGTAATTTTTAATTAATTTATTAATTGTAGGATTCATCAAAGTGCTGGTTTAAATAGATGAAGCTTTACTTTATAAATGGAGTCAGCAAATATATCAACAATACCTCCAAACTGATTGCCCAGATCATGCATCCTATTGGTTAGTGAGTTGGCTGTGTATGTGTTGCAGAAAAATGTTACATTTTGTCATGTGTTCCTCATCGGTACATGGAATTTAATAGTGGCGACGATAGTAGGGCTGTCAATTAAGTGGTTAACGTTTCTATATAATACAACTAGGTCTGAAATGATTCTCCCGTCAAACAGCGTAATTAGATACAATCGATTCATAAAACTTACATAATTAATGTTTTCAATTGGAATTTTGAGCTTAAAATTTATAGAGAGTGTACTTTATACAAAGGGGACCAAATAGGTAGGCTATGGACCGATGCCGCTGGGGGAGCGCAGGACAGGGAGCCCGGGGGGGCCTTGTCGATGTGATGGGTTCCCGATGCGAACAGGGTATACAGGGTATACAGGGTATACAGGGTTTGAAATCAGTATAAACAGTAGGATAAACAGCGAAATAATAGTTTTTTAATTACCCCATCTGCTGGCTGTAGGCTGTTGGTTAGGATTACCTAAGCCACATTAAATATCCGCTTTATCAATGGATACTCAAAGGCAATTTACTGGATATACAAAGTTTCCATATTTTTTCAGCTAAATAAGCACAGACAATATTTTGAAAGAAAACCAACACAATATTATCATTATTTCGTTAGTAAAGTTGTTCTAATTAATAGATATACCAACAGATGGCACTAATTGCTACATTTGCTTGCATTGACGAAAAGCACTGCTTTTTAAACGGTAACACAAACAAGTCGTCCCTTGACGCGCATTGACCACAGATGTACATTTGAATTAATAGAATATATTCAACATTTGAATATGATGCACGTCATTTTGCATAATTAGTTTCTGCCTTTGACACGTTGTGCAGTCGGTGGGACGCGCGGCACAGATTGTTTTCTTGCAATAGTTTTAAACATTCTAACATTATTTATAATTTTGTGCGAGTAAGCTAGGGTAGGCTGTGCTTGCTTGTATGCCCATATGGACGGTTCACCTCTGGTCATGGGCGTACGTATTGAGAACAGTACCGCTCCGAAAGGGTAAATTTCACAAAGGTTCCCGAAGGGGGAATAGTTAGTTAGTTTGTTGTAAAGTTAGTTTCGAGTTTCGGACGTCCGGTCCATTCTTCTTGCGCCGGAGCGCCCACCGGAGACCGGTTAAACGGCCACTTCCGGACACTGCGCTTCATGGAACCAATGTGGAACCGGACACGGGTTATGCAGTAGGGTTACACCCACTGCGGCTGTGGCTGTGGTCGCAACAATACACTACTAACTCGATTATTATAGCATGTTACGGATTGCATTTCAAGGACGATTAATAAATAAATTCTCCTCCATCTTCCTCTTCCCCTCCTCACTACCTTCAGTCTCACAACATACCCCAATTAGAGATGCCATAGTCTCACTGGCTCCAGACGGTTGGGAGCATCTGTGACTCTTGTGCGGTAGTCACATAATTATTTTTTTTAAACAATCGAAAAACCATATTAGAACCAAAGTAAACGTTTCTTAGATAAAAAAAAAATGTTTTCGTATAAAACAATTACTTTGTGGTTTGACATATTTATTAAATAAAACAAACATATTTTTAAATCATCACCAACCGGTTTCGCTTATCTCAAGCTTCGTGAAGGTAAAATTTTAAACTTATTAGGTTTGTTAGGTTATTCGTAACCTGGGAATGTTTGTCTTTTTTTTATAATTATAAAATTATACAGCCTGGCCAGGGAACCATTAGTTTCGAAATATGTTGATATTTATTTTTTTTTTAAAGTGTTTTATACAAAATAACGTTTAATCAATTAATTGAAAATGACGCCACAAAGCGATTTTACCTTAACGGAAGAAGAAATAATTCAAACAAGTAGAATAATACACAAATGAAGGTTTTTTTGTTCGAACGTTTATAAAATGAGGGCATGAGGTGCAATCATCATAAAAATAACGTCATTCGTATGCTTCTCATCCCGATCATTCATAAAATAACAAATTATAATCTTAGGCCTAACGGCCGTTCTTCCCAACTTTTCGACGATCAATCTGAGGCACCGATCAGCCAAGTGTTTTGTTAAGTATTAGCTCTGCTTGCCTGTTTCCAAGCATTTTATCCTAAATTGTCTATTGGGGTGCCCGCCCACTTTCGTTGACTAAAAAATAGTGCCCGCCCACTTTCGTAGACGTACATTTGACATATCTCTTTCGTGAAAAAAAAGACAAAACATAGCTAATAATAAGTAAAATGTGTTAGGTTCTCTTCAGTTTCATATAAAACAAACAAAAAACATGTTTTGACATTCGAAAACGGAAATAGATCTATCATTCAAGAATTGAATCGCGATAAATAGATCGCGAACCAATAATGACGTTTGACATTTCAGACATTTGTTCACCCTGTTGACACTTTTTTTATAATTAGTCCTCTGTTGAGCGGAACTTAATCCACAAAAATCGATATCCTAAATTGATCGTAAATTTGATAGAGAATTTCGTTGGGAAGAGTGTATTTGTGCATTTGAACAGTGTCGAGTCAAAATTTCGGCTCGACAGTTGCTCAAGTAGGGTTGGGAAGAACGGCCGTTAGTTTGTATCTTTTACGCTAGCTAACGCAAGTTAAATCGGCCATAAACAACACATTTGAACAGTTTTCATAAACGCAGCGTCGTCTCTTGCGTTTACGTTAAGGATTTGTCTCTTAAGGTAAACGCAAACCTTAGGTTGTTGACGTGATACGGACTACCAAACGGTCTAGATGTGTTGTTTATGGCCGATTTAACTTGCGTTAGCTAATGCCAAATATACAGACTTTTGACAGATTGTTCACATAGCTTTCTCATGGTTCTAGACTAAACTAAAAATGTGGTTATCCGGACTTAGCTTCGTGCCCAACCAATCGAGTTTCTAGTGTTAACGAGAGAATGCATCATGTGAATGTGGGAAGATATGTCAGTGACTCCGACTGCACATTTGGACATAAAATCGAATACTGAAGAAGACGTGGTGACAAAACGTTTAGTGTAGGCAAAAAATAAAAACAGCTATAGCTTTTATTAAATTTCAGTTAAAAAATAAATTTAAAACAGTGCATAATTTATTTAGTGAAGTTTTTTTTAAGAAAATTCGTCCGAGGGAGATATTTAAAACAACTTTGGCAAGAAAAGGGTAGATAAGGTGGAATTCCATTCCACACTACCCACATTCATACAAACAATTCCGTAGTATTTGAATCTCTATTTATATCAAACCAGTAGTTACTACCCGGTTTCACCCGTATATCACAAGACTATTTCATAGAAATATATTTTTTAATAAAAAGTTATATATGTATACATAGAAAGTGTCTTATTTTTGGACAGTTAATTGATATTTCAAAGCCCCGTCGAAAACGATTCAAATTACGCTGAAAGGTACGAATAATAGTTGCCGGTGGGCTAGAAAAATGAAACAGGCCGCGCAGCCGTTCCTCTTAAATACTAGGAAAAAATCCGTTTTAGTTATTACGGAATGTTTTGATTACAGTGTTTTAAAATAAATGAATTATTTATTAAAATATTTAGGAATCACCACAGTAACGACCTCCGGAAACAGTCGGCAAAACAAAAGGGGTGAGGTTGGGTAGACAGGTTAGATCGACGCGAGCGGGCTCGACAGTTTACCGGGCTGTGTGGGAATTTATCTGAGCGGGAGCGAGGCGGGGGCTGGCCGGCAGGAAGCGTACTGCGCACCGCTCGCTCACTGCGCACAGGTGTCCCGTATAGACAGATTCACTCGATAGAAATGAGGTGCTGAGAACCAGAGAGGATTATACGCCTTTTGAGTAGTTTTGAGAAAAATGCTGTTGATGTTTTTGAGAGTTAATCCTTTCATTTCACCAATCCATTTTGATTTCGTTGATGCCAAACAAACTTAAGCGACAAAAAAATAACTTGTAATTTTATAGCATCTAAATAATAAACTTATCTTTGTTATTGATTTATTGAAGTAACAACATAATGCGCACTGAAAACCAACGTTTTTACTATTTTTATTTTTTTATTGTATAATATTAATTATATACAGTGGGAACTTATACCCGCTAAGCCACTGCAAGTAGCTTGTCAGCAGGAGTTTATTTCAACAATATAATATAATACAACAATAAATTACAATCATCATACAAATGTAGGGCAAAAAATTATTATATTTAGGCGCATGCATCTTGTGCTGTACATAAGTTGAAAAAAAAAATTAAAGAGAAAAAATAATGGTAAAAGCATTACAGTTTTGTTATTGAGATACTAGAGTCCAATTTTATAACACTGATTTAAATAATATTATAAAAATGTCAATATCATAAAAAATATCAAAATTATAAAAGTACCAATATTATAAAAGTATCAATATTATAAAAATATCAGTATTATAAAAACATCAATACTTTAAAAAATATCAACATTATAAAAACATTAATATTACAAAAATATAACTATTACGTAAATATCAGAAATATCAAAGCATCTGTAAGTATTAAATAAATTAAGAAATAAAATTTTAAAAAAAATATACATATATACATAAAACAGCAGTACAGGTTGGTTACAATGAGGATAGACTTAAATATAATAGTAACCTTAGAGTAACAATATATAGAGGCCTCACTTTGCGAGATGTTGAAGCGAGTTTTTGACCAAGGGTGACCTCAGGGGTGTGGCCTTACCATGGCTAACAGGGTTGCTACAAATTAAATAAATTAGGTATTTTGTTGCGAGTAAGTAGGTAGTCGTAAATCTTGAAAACAATTTATGTAATATTATTTGTTTATTTAAGGAACATAAGCAATAAAGTTTATTGGTACATAATATAACATGAAATAAAGTTATAATAAAAATTTATTTAAAAAGAAAAGTAATATAAAGCATTGTATTGTGATACAGTGTCTTAATCTATTGATTGAGAATCGACGTCAATTTATTAAAATACTCAAATATCTAAAATACGTCTTAAAATTATTTTCCGTGGGGTTTCAGATACGGATGTCCAATGCTATCTGAATTTTTCATATTCTGTAAATATGAAAACCAATAATTAATTTGTATTATTTTTAGCAGTCATCACATCAAAAATGGTTGATGTATTAAAGATAAATAAATGTTGCACCTCTTAATTTTTATGGTAGTGTCAATAAATAGAATGTAAAAGTAGCACTGTAAGAATACCACTGAATGGAGTTATTTAATATTTTTTTTAAAGTTTATTTATAGCAAAGCGCACTTGAAGTGAAATGACACAAAACTGCGCTAGATAAATGCTTTGTTATTATTATTGTAAGGGGGCTAATAAATGTGTTCATATTTTGATCTACTTACAACATCTCTTTCTGAATTTAATGTAAGCGCCTGTTCAGACAAAGGCGGGGAGGTTCCATTTGGGGAGTTATAGGAATTATCTAAAAATATTACCCTTATTAGTTGTGGCACAGATTACAAAAATAAATAATAATGAATGAATGCTTCATCCTTTGGAAATCGATAAATAGTTACATATATAAAAACAACCCAACTTTAGCACAGCCCTGATTTTTCATGGTGGAAATACAAGGAATTCACAAAACACATTTTGTCACCATCTGTTTACCAACATTTAGCAATGCTAACATGAGAGCGAAAGAGACAAAGCTACTTTGAGATGCCCAAATGAAATTGGTAATTTGTATTCTCATAATTACGCAAAATTATTGTAAATGTAATATATTGAAAATGCATTAAAACTCAATTAAAACGGATGTTTATTACAATAATACAAATAGTGCAAGGGTTGTTTAAATATTGGCGAAGGTTCCGAGTTCTTTTATACAGTAGATTATTAAATATTTGAGATCAAAGTGAAAAAAACGAATTTCTTGATAAATACCTGTGAAAACTGTTTTTTTTTGTCCTTAAGTACTTCAGTTGAAGCACCCGATCACTGCACATATAGCCATAGCTTTTTTTTGTGGATATCACTCAATTCACGTAATTATTTCACTTTTATCGCTTTCTGACCGTCAATTTGCCTGACAGATAGCATCGAAGTGAAGTTCGTGCGTTTGCAGAAATTGGCTTCAAGCCCTTAAGACCCTCCCACAAATGAATGTTTTTTACAAAAATCGTTTGTCTCGCTTTCTCATATGTTTATAAAACCGAGCACAAAGAGAGGGAGGTATATTTTGCGAGAATGTCAACAATTCGTACAACAATTGAGAAAGATTAGAAAGGTCTCTTGGTATATTATTACTCTAAGATAGTAACACCGTAACAGTAAGTACACCAGATATCTAGGAGCTATACAACCATGGAGACCGTCATATTTGTTACCATCAATACACAAGGTTACTTTCCAAAAGCCAACACTTTAACATCAGTGAGAATTTCATCATAGGACAATTGTTTTTAAATTCGTACGGCAATTTGTTAAATATAAATGGTACAATGTATTCAAGGGTTCGTTGACCATATTTATTTTGAAATATTGGCACTATCATTCCTATATTTTGTGTGAAACGTGTATTGTGTACATGATCCACCACTGCCTTATACGGACTTTCAGATATATGTTGCAGTAGAATTTTATGCCACAAAATACCACGAACAGGTAATACATTAATTGATTTGTACATGATATCAATGTCTCGCCTTTGGTTAAAAACTGTTTTACTTACTAACAATTTTACCATGGCGTTTTGAATCAGCTGTAAATGTTTTATGTTGGTCTTACAGGAGTGTCCCCAAGAAGTTATACCATACCTTATAGTCGATTCTGCTAGAGACAAATAAATTAGTTTCATAGTTTTTATAGGCACGTATAATTTTATCTTGTGGAGTCTTCCTACAATGGCTCGAAGTCGCTTACAGAGGTTGGAAATTTGTACGTCCCATTTCATATTACAATCCACCGTAACACCTAGATACACGTACTGGTTGACTAATTCGATACTTGTACACGCGCAGGGCTGTTTGGTATTATTGTGAATGCAATTAAATGAATGGGATATGATTACAGGTGCCTCTCTGTACCTTGCATGCGGGGATCTTATATGCATCAATTTCGTTTTTTAGCATTGATTATTAGACCAGAGTCATGTGACCATTTTAATAAAGAAATAAAGTCTACCTGTAACAATTTTATTGCAGTATCCAAATTTTCATGGGATATTATAAGTGCTGTATCATCAGCATATACATAATGTTTAACAAACGAGAATATTTTGTTCATAAGTGATACAAAGATAATATAGAGCGTTGGACCTAAAATTGACCCTTGTGGAACTCCTGTTTTGACATTTCTTCTTTTACTAAATTTGTCTGATATTTTTACCTGGATTTGGCGGTTGGTTAGGAAGTTTTTGAATAGTTTGAGAAAGTTTCCTCTTACCCCTATTGCCTCCAAAATATTTAACAATTTCATCGGGTCTATAGTATCAAATGCCTTTGAATTGTCTATAAACAGTACCAAAACATGTCTTTTATTATTCAGTTCATTATTTATATAGTTAGAAAAATCCTGAAGTAACATTTCAGTACTTTTTTTTTTTGAAAACCAAATTGATTAGGATCTATTAAAGAAAAGCACTCCAAGTATTTGGTTAGTTTTAAAGATATGTATTTTTCAAGAATCTTTTCTAGAGCGGGTAATATACTAATCGGTCTATAGTTTTCTATATCAGTATGTTTCCCATTTTTGTAAATAGGTCTGATAATACTACATTTGAGTTCATCTGGTATCACAGCTTGTGTTAAAATTGTGTTGATCAGATGGGTTAATATAGGACCCAAAATATCTATGTGTCTTTTTATGTCAAACATTCGGATATTATCTATGCCAGGGGACTTTGAATTTTTGAGAAGTTTGACTATACTCAGTATGTCTGCGAGTGATGCTCGTGGTATATACAAACTTTGCGGTGACTCTATCGGGACAATATTTGACGCCTTAAAATCACATTTATGAACCATTGAGGCTATGTTATCTGAAAAATAATTAACAAATTGGTTTGTAACATTTTCCGCAGATTGATTTTTTAACATAAACCTACTAATTACATCGTCACAGTTACTCTTTGTCCTACGTCCTAGAATTTTATTTATTTCATCCCATGTTTTTTTGATATCTGAAAAATTATTCTTAAATTTATCATTGAAAAAGGTTGTTTTACTTTTTATTATTAATTTAGTAACAAAATTACGAAAAGATTTGTATTGTTTTTCATAAATTGCATTTGTTGGGGAGCTTTTCCACCGCTTAAATAAAGAATCTCGTTTTTTAATGTGTGATAGAATATCTTCTGTCATCCATTCTTTTATAATCCAAGGTCTTGCATTGGGTTTTACATCTATAAATATTTTACTATTTTCATATACTTCGTTAAACTTGCTTTTTATTTGACTATATAAATTATTGCAATCATTTGTCTGAAGCAAAGCATTCCAGTTATAATTTCTAATTGAAAAATCTATTCGTTTTTGAGATAAAATTGAGACTTTCCGCCCTTTATTTGTAGGCCGTTTATTAGTTTTATAGTACGGAATGTTCACAGCTGTTGCAAAGTGGTCTGCAATGATGAAGTCACAAACACATGCGTAGAGTATGTCAGTTTCTTTGTGTTTGCTATTATATCTAACAAAAATATGATCCAAACATGTTCGTGTCATTTTTCCATTTGCTATAGCTTCCCTTGTAACGTCGTTTATACATTTTGTAAAATAGTTATTTGAAAGAGCATTTTCATAGTGAATAATCACAGGATCTATATAATTTAACAAATCAATATTTATGTCACCAAATATTAGCATATTTTCATTAGGGTTTGAACATTTTGTTAATATTGATGAAAGTTCATTGATAAATGATTGTTTACTAAGATTTGGTGGTCTATATATTGCTAGTACATTGAGTATAGAATTATTTGGTAATGTTATTATACAGGAAATATTCTCGAACAACTTTGTTTCAAGTAAATTTTGGGTGAAAGGTAAAGTATCCCGAATATACAAGGTTATACCCCCTCCAGATTTGGATGTGCGACAGTAACTAATACTATTGTAACCGGGAATTTCGAAAAGACAAGTATGTTCCCTTTTTATTAAAGTTTCACATAGCATTAGGATATCTATATTATTCCAACAATTTTGGAGGTTAGCATGTAAAACATCCCAGTATTTAGATATGGATCGAATGTTTAGTTGAACGCAAGTAAAATTACCTATATTATGGCCAATTTTATGTTCTTCCGTCCACTGTTTCAAGTCATTAGTCCTCGTGTAGATAACATCACCGTCGTCACATCACTGACGTTAATATTGACACTGACGTTAATATTTCAATAATATCTCAAGTATTAACAGTTTTTCAAACATTTCACTTCTCTTCCCAATATGGTTTAAAATATTAGAAATATGTTTTTTACAATTTTTAATTTCATTTTCAATTCCAAGGTCCATGATCCTACCTGCACGTGATTGTCGGGTAGTGAAACTCATGTTTTGTTAACAAAAATAGTTAAATATACAAAAAGCGCGCTATTTCACCAACTGTTAGTTCATACTAATTAGGCGGTTGAGTTCCTGTGGCACATACTTTATTACAGATTCCGTCTATGACATACAATTAACATGATGTTTTCTGAACTAGTCGCTGCAATATTGTCTGTTGAGTCTGTGCGGCACGAAGATATTACAGTTGTCTATAAAACTTCATACAAAGATGAAATTTGAGTTAAAAGGCGCTTAAGCCTGCCTGGTTCTCGGTGCCTCATACATGCCGGTATACCGTCCGGTGCATATGGCGGCAACTTACAGAGCGGATGTACAGTCGGCTATTAGGGGAAGCCACCTTTTTATCGCGTCGATATCTCTTGGCAAAAACGGAGACGCTCAAAGTTTCATTAACTGTATAAATAATATAAACAAAGGGAGATATGGCATGGAGGCGTGCCAACTGTCGCCGAGTTTCGACCAAACTGCACAAACTTTATTATTTTATTAATCCAGCAGGACTGGGTGGATAGTGCAAACGCAGTCTGCCATATTACATGCAATACATACAAATATAAATAGAGAAAAGAATATAATAAAAAGATAAAATAATAATATTAAAATACATGAGAAAGAAAATGAGAAAAAAAATATTACAAAATGATAATTAGATAAAGAAAAAAAAATAATAAAATGAAAAACATAATGGTTAATAATAATATAGAAAAAATTAATTTAATTTAAGGGTTCGTCTATAAGGGTGGTAGTCTCATCTGCTATGCAATGAAACTTGTGCGTTTGATGTGTGAGTGGAAAAAAGGCGGGGCGCCGCTGTGCGTAGATGCAATTTTCGATAGTATGGGTGAACGATGATGGCGACACTTGTGAGGGCGTTTAAATTTATTTTGTTTTTATCTAAGTACCACACGAGAGTCCCAACTGCCCCCAACCGTCTGGAGCGAGTGAGACTACGGCATCTCCAATTGGGGTATGTTGTGTGGCCGAGTATGGTAGGGAGGGGAAGGAGACGGTGAGGAAGGCGGAGAAGTACCTGGCTATTCAGATCTGGTCACCAAACACGGCTAAAACCATTTCAACCAACGTTTCGATTGGAAAGTGTCGAAAATATACTACATATAATTTAATTAATAAATTTGTGAAATAACACAAATAAAATTTAACTACGCACGCCGGGATTTGAACCCGCGACCTCTTGATTCGTAGCCAAGGGTCGTATAACTACTTAATTATGGAGGCCGGCACCATACTAATAATGACGCATGGCCTATCTTCCTTGTTTCTATTATTTGTGACTATTTCCATATAAGAATAATAAAAAATTGCGACGTTGACAACCTTCGCAGCAGAGCGGTAAGCTCCTTTACTCTGAGCCTAAGCTCCAGAGGTCGCAGGTTTTAAACCCAGTGAGAGAAAATAAATAAATATTTAAATTAAATCGGTTTATTTGTTACAAATCAGAATACAAGCGTTTTTTAATGTTTTAGGGGTAGGGTTAGGTTACGTTAAGGGGATAGGGGCAGGGGTAGGGGTAGAGGTAGAGGTAGGGGTAGGGGTATGGGTAGAGGTAGAGGTAGGGGTAGGGGTAGGGGTAGGGGTAGGGGTAGAGGCAGGGGTAGGGGTAGGGGTAGGGTAGGGGTAGGGTAGGGGTAGAGGTAGGGGTAGGGGTAGAGGTAGGGGTAACGCATTACAACCTCAAAACTTTACTCCAAACCATAATTAATAAGAAATATTCAAAACAAAAACTCAAAACACTGTTTTTAGTCTCCATACGTTAACCATCGATTCCTGAGCTT
This sequence comes from Halesus radiatus, assembly GCA_022606495.2. Classification (NCBI taxonomy): domain Eukaryota; kingdom Metazoa; phylum Arthropoda; class Insecta; order Trichoptera; family Limnephilidae; genus Halesus; species Halesus radiatus. The sequence goes on along the minus strand of JAHDVE020005247.1, from coordinate 139,754 downwards.
ATTTTGGAGAAAAAATATTATGCTCGCATATTTGTGGGATTTTTCCAACGATAATTTAATACTTATTCATATTGCAGATCTACAAACTAATCTGTACAGCCGGGGGAGGAGGGTGGTAGTTTTTATAGATTCGTTTTTTTATAAAGAATATTTTGGTACGCATTCCAGCGACTCAATTTTTCCATTAAGAGAAAATGTCACGTATTTATTTAGTTGCAATTTTCCTTAAGCTCCTTATTCTGATGAATAATGATAATCAAAAGCTACAGCCTACCATTGTTCAAAGAGCAATGCACGCCACTGCAAATAACAATTTTTTTTTTTTTTAAATAATAAAAAAAAAACAAATTAAATGCATTTCCTCTTATTATTTTTGGTTTACCGGGATCACTTTTTCCGCAATCTCAGAGTTCCCAATCCCATTTAACGGAGACTTCGCTGTAAAACACGGACTCCCAACCCATTCTCCCACGATGCAGAAGATAGTGATGTTAATGTTAATAATTTATCATTGTGTATTGATTGTACAATACGGTGAAAATGTTCGCGACAGGCGCTAATTACGCTAACGACGCCCGCTCAGTGGGTTAAGCGCTCTCTTTGTGTCGGAACGGTTCTGGGGTCGAATCTCGTTCACGTGACGGTTTTATTGCATCGATTATCTTTCACGAACTTATGACATCATTTTATTTATTACTAGCTGATGTGTATCCGGCCTTGCTCGGAATTTTTTTTTGAATAAAGTTATGAATTCTTGCTTGTCGTTTGGGTGCCATAATTGATTTGATGGCTATCCAGAGTGGTGTATTTGTGGGCTAATCTCAATACAACATGGCGGTTCAATGTTTTTTTCATACTAATTTTAAAACGTTATAGCAACAGTTTTACCAATTGGATTTCATTCAAACTACTCTCCAAACCTTACCGGCACTAATAAGAACGAACTGTGCTATTTTCAGCGAAACCAGTCTAGTAATTTTCAAGAAAATCGAGGACAGACAAACAGACAGACAGACATTCATTTATATTTATATATATATAGATAAGTTCCGTCCTGGCTTTGAGAGGTGTGACCTAAAGAAACGCGAGCAAGTATCGAGCAATAATTGAACATAACTTCAAAGGCCCGAAATATTATTACAAAAGAATAATAATAATAAGAGTTCACTTCTATAGCGCACTTTTGTAAAAGAAGCAAGCTTGTGTAGAATACCTAAAAACGACCTATTATAAAGGCCAACCTTACAACGAAAAATAATTTCTTAACATTATTTACTTTCCGCTACTTCATTTAGACATTGTGGATTTTTTTCAATTTTTTTCTATGCAACACAATCTTCAATCATTTTATTTTTTCTCCGTAATTTGTCTAAATATTAATTTTAAATGTTTATTTATCTGTATCGTGTTAATTAATCTGTGAGAAATAGTGGTGTATTGATTTAATACTGTATTTCGCAAAAAATGTGACCTTACTGGGATACCCCATTCTGAGGTCACATTGTACACGGTTTTATGTATGGATTATAAATTGGGTGAAGTTCTTTTAGTAAGTTTCTCCTCAGTAAATGAATAAAAATTCTAAAAGCTAGAAGGAAAAATACCGCGAGCGTTATATTACTGTTTGTTTCTGTGTTTTCTCCTTAAATAAATAAAAATGAAAGAACACATAAAACTGATTTTTATGCGATTAATCTTCCACCCGGTCGCATTGCCAATTAACAGCGAGCCGCCTGTATTTTTTTCATCGCTAGGGCAATAACAGTAACGACACATAGCCTATTTTCGGAGTGAATTGTAACAATACTGCGGGCGCGGGACTTTACCGCTAGGAAGAGAACACGCACAGGTGTGGAAGAAATTTTTCCGCGGTAAATGCTGCAAGCTGCAACCACCCCTGACGACATTTTGAGGACGGACAAAATGCTGCAAGATCTTCAATGCTCGTTTTAAATGAACGATAGTTACCAAGGTTACAAATAACCAGACATATTTTAATCCCTCCTAATGCGGTAAATGTTGCTTGTGCCATGGTGAAGGACAGAGCACCCACGCCGCCAGGGTGGAAATCCGAGGCCTGGTACCACTCGGCTAGAAACCGGACTAATTGATGCATTGATGAAGGGTACAAAACTCAGCAGTACGCTCGGACGACTCAATAAGGAACAACGTGCATCGTTTATGAGAAAGGGGGAGATATTACAAAGGAGCTATCAGCGGCATTCCTTTATCGCGCCAGGGCCAGCTCTAATGAACCACACAAGTCTAGCTGCTCTAATTTGTGAAGGGTTGAAATAGAGCACTTTGTCGTGATTTTCATATTTCAATTCAAAGAAATTTTTACGTTTGTTAAATTTTAAAGTTAACACACCTTTAGAGCACATAAATTGCTCATCGTTAATGAATATTTTAAATATTCCAACATTAGAAAACAGACGGAAAACTAACGAAATAACATTTTTTATAAAAATTATTAAATTGTAAATTCGATCGTTCTGAACTCCCGCATTTAATCAACCTATCTATACATACCTAAACAAACTACAAGACAAACATTAACATTTTACAAATGTATATCCCGTTCCAACTACAGTTTACATTCCCCAATTCATCACTTGTACAGTCTTGTAACAAATACTTAAATGATATGGATGTATTTGACAATATTATAAACTTGGCAAATTTCAAAAAAAGAATTATCGTATTATTTCTACCTAGTTTATAAATTATTGTTAACTACATTTGTTTACATTATTTACTTATTTGTTATTAATGTTAATATTGACTTTATGTGTACTGTATTCTTTATGTTTATGTTCCTTTATATTCCTGTGTATTTTTAGCATTGGTGTAGTTTTTGTTTTCTCTTTTTCTTATTTCAAGTGTAATTAACTTTTGTGCACGTTTTCTATTTTTATTTTTTAATGTGATTTAAAAATGATGTATTTGTATGTAAAAGCCCTCCGGTCTAAATAATAAAAATGTCTATCAAAGAGAGTGGTAATAAAGGGTTACTCACTTGAGGGTCCTCTCCATGGTGGCAGTCCTGAAGATCTCCTCCTGGTCCAGCGAGAGGACGCAGTAAGTGTCCCTGTGCGTAGGCGCTCCATGACTGCGTGGGGGTAGATTTTTAGCCTCGCCTATCATGGGAATAGTAACATAACGGTAAATTAATGAACAACAATATAGAGGCAAAAGCTCAGAAACTTGGTAAACCGGTTTTGGAGGCAATTTTACCGGTAAATCCATGAATTTACCATAGGGAGTTAGTAAGAATCCGAAAATTAAGTTTTCTTTTTTTATATCTACACAACCACTTTGGTAAACCAGCAAAACCTAGGATTTCTCAATTTTCGGGCTAGTAACTTTATTACACATGATGAAATCAAAAATTCTCGTAAACGCTATAGGATTCCGATGAGAAAACGAAAATAAATCGTAAAATAATGCGATGTGTGTTTGTTGCGGTGTACGTAGTGTTTTCTTGCGGAGATAATAAAAACAATGTAGGAACACGTGTAACTTCGCATAATTCGTAATCCTATTATTGGGTTGAATTTTTTTATAAATCGCTAATCATCCATTTCTGACACCAATGTTTCTTAATTAGATGATCGCTTTGCATCAGTAATAAAGAGTAGATACACAGAAAAGGAAGAAAGGCATATTTCATCTGGGTTTCCACAGGGTCGACAGTTCGGACCTGTCTTGATTCAAAGACAAACGAACTGAGGCAATTTTCCTACAAGTCTATTTACGATGTCATAACTTCGCAGATAAATAATAATTGCTAATGAGGACCCATCACACTGTACTGCGATATCCGTCCATCTCTGATACGAGTGTCTCATGGTTAGATGATCGCATTGCATTAAAAGTAATGGATAGTTATAGCAACTGCGTGGGAAGTGTTGCTAGGACAAAAAGTGAAATTTAGGAAATCCATGGGAACCTATTTATAAGACGTGTAATTTATATGAAACACTGCAATCTGCAATAATGGAGAAGTACCTTTAAGGTGTAGGTAGGTACTGAGGGTATTTGTAGTGCGCGTGAACAACATCAGTACGTTGTATCGTTATTTTTAATGTGATACTGTACATATCCATCCCAACTGCCCGGAGCCAGTGGGACAGTGGCATCCTATTTTTGTGTGGAATATTATGATACAAAAAAAAATTCTAAGGTGGTGGAAAGGGTTAGAATGCACCTAGCTATTCCGATCTGATCACCAAACAAGACTTAACCCATTTCAAGCAAACGCTTCGATTCTGAATGGCGGTCTTTCACCGGAATATTGCTGAGATTATCTATGATTGTTCCTAACTTTCGATGACAGACGATGGTAACTCTCAGTTGACTGGGTGACCAAAGGTTTTAGCACCGTTTTAGCTAAACAACCGGGCCATGTTTATTTTTATTTTGTTGGTTTGTTTCTTCCTCCGGAAAGACGCTCGTCTGTGCGTGGGTGTGTGCACAAACATTTATGAAACCAAGCTTCATCAAATAATGACAGACTAATAAAAGTACGTAAATGTTGACTTAGAACACGTGATACAACGCCACAGATAAATAATATTCTCAGATATACCAGACAAAGAGGCAGCAACTGGCGAGAAGGTAGAATTACCTAACCACTCCCAATGTTGGCCAGTTCCAGGGTAAGTCCAATTACTACTTAAAGGCATACCGCTGGTAACTCCGTTGTAATCTTTCCCTCTTTCTCGTAAACGACGGATGTATCAGAAAGAGGGGTTAAAACGGAGCTCTCGGAAGGAACTCGACCCAATTTACATAAATATACGGATATACTGCTCCATCTGTATAATGAAATATGTTATATTGCTTCCTGGTGTACATAATACAATACGTTTATTCAACTTTAGCGGTGTGCGTCCGACGTCAAACCAGGAATATAGAAAGCCTTTGTTTTGTAGGACCTGGAGAGCGACGATATATGCTAAATTTTGTCGAATGGGTAAGATGTCCTGGCGGAGGGGGGTGAGTTGTGAAGGAAGTGTAACGTCTGGGAAGTGAGATACGAGGTGTGTTCAAAAGAAAAGGTGAATTTTGAATTTTCGCGGGTTGTGTACATTCGATTATCCATTTTTTTTGTTATGTTAGTACACATATGCTTATCATATGTCAGCATTATCAGCCATTTTGGATTAGTGGTTTGTTTTTGACAACTGGAAAGGTTAGTCACGTTTTTGTGTGTTTTTCGATTTTTTACTTTTGAAAAAAATGGATCAAAGAATATGTATTAAATTTTGCGTTAAAAATGGAATAAACTGCTCCAACGCACTTAAAATGTTGACTGTGGCATTCGGCGAGTCTACTTTGTCTCAAAAAAGTGTTTATAAGTGGTACAAGCGCTTTACAGAAGGCCGAGAAGATTTTAATGACGTGAGCGTCCTGGAGTTGCAACCACGTTAACAAACGAAGAATCACTATTAGGGAAGTTGCAGAGGATGTTGGCATATCAATCGGCTCATGCCATGCAATTTTCTCGGATAATTTGGGCATGAAACGCGTGGCAGCGAAGTTTGTTCCGAAATTGTTAAATTTTGAGCAAAAGCAACGTCGCATTAATATCGCTCTTTCGATTATTTGGCCAAAAACAACACCGTAATCATGCCGCAACCACCGTATTCAACAGATTTGGCTCCCTGCGACTTTTTCCTATTCCCGAAACTGAAGAGACCAATGAAAGGAAAGCGTTTTGCCACAATTGATGAGATAAAGTCAGAATCTAAGAACAAGCTGATGGCCATACCGAAAATCGCATTCCAGAAGTGCTTCGAGGATTGGAAGAAGCGCTGGCATAAGTGCATTATATCTGAGGGGGATTACTTTGAAGGGGAGAAAATGGATATTGATGAATAAATAAATACTTTTCGAACACACCTCGTATCTGGGGGGGGGGGGTGAAATGTGAAAGGAGTATGATTGTTGAGGGGTGTGAAGATAATAAGATGTCTGATAGGGTGATATATTTGGGTGAGTTGAAATTTCAACGGGAAATATTAGTCCGAGGGGGTGATATCCGGAGGTTAGATTTTAAGGGGGTGAGATGTCCGAATGGACATGTGTTCGGAAGTAGAAATGTCTGGGGGGGGTGCGATGTCCTGGGGTGAGATGTCCGAGTAGAAATATGTTCGGGGGTAAAAATGTCCAGGGAGAGAGATGTCCGGAGAGGGTAGATTTCCGCGAGAGGGAAATATCCGGGAGGTGGTATTCCAATGGGGAGGGGTATGTGAGAAAAACATTATGTAAGTTCACGAACTTTGATTGGAAACATTGCCGTTAGCGTAGTTCATTTGGCAAATAAATATTTTTGAAGATAAGGTCCTCCCTACAACTTACTCACTCTTATCAATCCAAATCTTAGGCAGTAAAAGTAAGTCTCTGGGATCATAAATATATGGTAACATTATCAGTGCCGGAAGTCTGATTGTAGATAAGTGGTCACAGAAAACGAAACGACATTATTCAATTCATATCAACGAAATTCGATATCCGGCTTCTTTCTAATCACAGCGGATATCGAACGTCTACAATTGTTTCCGATTCCGATAACACCAGCAAGAATAACTAAATAACGTGGCATGGGAATATCATTAGGCAGGACACATATTTTAACAGGTCTGGCTGCTCTGCCGCCCTTATAATGGGATACGTACAAGAGACCTAACTACCCCGAGTCAGTGGAACTATGGCAATCATTTGGAGAATGCTGTGAGGGAGAAGAATAACGGAAAAAATTAACAAATCATCTCAATAAATATCTCATCTATGAGATCGATAAAAATGACGGAAAATAATTAGGTATCAATAACTCAATTGGCGAAGGCGCCAGTCCCGGTAAGACTAGAGGATCTGAGTTCGACTCCCAGTTGGTTGCGACCGGTTCCTTTATATTTTCTGTGACTTTTTTTGTTCCATGTTTTATTGAGATTTGTTAATATTTTCTTCGATGATTAAATATTACAATGAGGTTTATAACTACATATATTTTGAAACAAAACTCCAGAACATTCTTCCCCAGACTTTCATTGACCTCTTTCAGACAATCCGACCGAAAGAGGTCAATGAAACAACCTTAAAAGCAGTACTAAAAACGACGTAGAAGACGCACTTATTAAATGAAATCAAAGTAAATAACTGTAGTCCGCCTCAGCACAGTGGGGAGGACTTGGAAAAAACACTAAAATATAAAATAGTTTACAAAATATAATAATTGGGGCCATCCGTTCGTAACGCCCGATACCATTTTAAACTAATATTTGGTCTACCGCCCGATTTAGCTGTTTTATAAATGTTAGTCAGATTACCGGTCATTTGACAGCTGCCCACTATTTTAATTAAAAAGACAATATATAATTTGCATTTGTGAAATGGATTCCTCATCGAGCAGTGAAAGTGGCGACAACCGAATGGCAATTATTCATAATAAATAATAAAAAAAAACGAACGGATAACGGTCCGTTAACAAAACAGTTTGTTACGTAACAGAAATATGGTAGTTCGTTAATATAAAACTGGCCCTTAGTATACCATTTTGTAGTTTAAACTGATATTCTGTAAAAAAAAATTATACTTACACCATATTTTGTATTTTTAGTCGCTAATAAAAAATAAATAAAAAAAGAGTTCCCTCACACTTAAAAATTCTTCAAATTATTTTGATAATTCCCAGTTCAATCAACTTCGTTAATAATCCCGGAGTTTCTGGTTATCCCGGTCTGTGGCCACTCCATTTGATCAGATAAACTTTTTGCTTGCATGTCGTTGCAGCAATTATTGAATGTACTTTGATGGAGAAAAAAATACGTTAACTTCACAAGAAAGTCTTTGTGAAAACCGAGAAATTGGGAAATTGGGTGGATGGTTTTTTAGTATAATAAATGTGCTTATTATTGGCATGTAGTAGCACAGCTGACTGATAACCATCGGATTTCCAACAATACCAGATAGCGTCCTTACTTGGGAAAGGGAAACAGAGATCGCCCATAGATGGATGATTTAATTTGAAAACCTATGTGTACAGGAATCTATGGCTTCGTAAGTACGATTTCGACAGCTGGAGGCAAAGGTCGCGTGACATCCATTTTGCAACCAGCTTAGTTCACTGCGGTTCACGTTTGTTTCACGTGATTTTTATTGTGGTAAGCAATGGGTAAAGCCGAATCATTTTACTTAGTTGCTGTTTTACTCAAATTGGCGGAACGCCTAGCTCGCCCACCTTATTTTGGTTCCATCCCCTTGTGTGTAAGGGCATCTCTATGTATTGCTTGCTCTGTGGTGAGAACCACGAGGAAAGAATATTAACTCCCTTTTTTGTTATATTAACTTCACTCGTGTCATCTTTGGGGATGATGGTGAGACGGTTTTTTTGGGAAGAAGGGGGTGAGCTTGGGTCTTGAAGAGACATGTGTTGTAGGAGGGAGGAAACACAGAGGGCGGCAAAACATTCCACAGAAGGGATGGGCACAGAGGATGAAGGGCCACTCCCGATATTTATACATCGTTTCAAATGCTACTATTTTATTCTGTCACTTGATGTGTCCCGACGCAAGCATATTCACCTTTCTGGATATATATCGTATGACTATGACGTTAAATATTTCCTATTAAAATCCAGTCACCCTGTAAACAGATGTGATAGATTTCGGGCAAATTCCTCGAACCAGTGATGAATAACTACACAAACTTTGGAATCGAAACGAGAGAAACGAGAGCAAATATTGTAAAAAGAGAAGTTCCCGCTCCCAGACTAACCAACGCGATTGCAAATAATACAGGGTTATTCAAAATGATGGACTCAATTTCGAACGCTCTCCTCGGGTACACGGGTACGCGGGTACACGCGGTAGGCCTGTACATCCGGTTTGCTCAAATCGGTGATACCAACGACAAATGCTCTTTCTAATTGGAGGTTCAATTTTAAAATGGAGACGAAAGGTGCGCTGCACCATAGTTGCCGACTCAGTTTTACAGAACTCACGAACACAGAAAACCTTGCGCCGCACAGTAGCCATTTTGCTCAAAATTGAAGCGAAATGGCTGCTTGGCGGCGCGAGAACTCTAGCGGTCATTTGAGCAACTGTGAGCGATATGGCGGTGGTAATCGAAACTTTCGGACCTCCTCTTTCAATTGCTATATATATATATACCATTCACACATAACGTAAAATTCATGGAATATAGCGGTATGGGATTGAGTCCATCATTTTGAATAAGCCTGTATTTTACTGTTTTAATATAATTAATACTTATTTATATGAAGTAACCGCCGTTATCAGTGAGGTGAGTAGTTGACGCATGTGAAATAAATAATATGAAGACTCGTCATCGTATTATTCCAGTAATGACAAGATTTTTTTGTAATGTACGTGAATCCCAACTGCCTTGAAGTAGTGCAACTGTCGCATCTCTAATAAGGAAACCCGGTAGAAAATATTATGGCTTAAAAACTATACATGCATGTAGATTAAAACACTTTTATTATAAATAATTATTTAAAAGTTAATAAAAAACCATCTCATCAAAACGCACCGTTTCGTTGGCACCTTTGGAACGACGTCACGCGGTTGTTCGCGCCTAAATTCTTTCTGCGTAACTTTATTCTGCGTGACCGTATGACGCTTATGTGACGTCACGCGGTCACCGCCACTTACCGCTCTGATTACGACCGTTTTGGTGGGTGTAAAAAAACTATCTTTGAGAATTAATTTAACTATGAAGACGAACTCGAAAAAAAAGGTATTAAACCGTTAGAGTGCGGCCCAGCGTCATCGCGCTGCTAGCTTTTGTTGCGTAAATTGCGACGCAGCGCTATAGCGCTGAAATTTTCTGCGTACTTTTTGTCTTCCTAGGAAGAGCACGTGTTTAATTTGAGCGTGGTATATTACGGTTGGCGCGTGTCTTGATAACTGTATTTATTGTTTATCCTGTTAAAATAAATACACCCTAAAGTGAATCGATATTTTTCACCATGTCCGAAGTTAGTTCTATTGCGAATGATCGTAATGTATCAAAAGACAGCGGCCCTACGCACGACGAGACTTTTGTTCCCATAAATAAATACAGTGACGACGGAAGTGACATTATTGTAGATCGCAATAAAAGATTGCGAATAGAAAGTGAATCTTCGGATTCATTTTCAAAAACACAATTGTGAAGTCAAATAATCTTAATTTTTTTTGTTGTATTCTTTAATATTTCTTGTAGTTGCAAACGTATAGTTTTTTTATTAGAACTATAATATAATTTTTAAAAAATCATTAAAATTGATTGATATTTGTCCATGTTATTGCATTTTTACTGAATACCATATTTTTTTATTTAAAAACACAGAATACCTGTAGCAATGTATATACGAGTACATCCTTGCAAAATAAGCATAGCACTAAAACGGTTAAAGTAAGAAGTCATCATTGATAATTTTTTTCTTAAATGGACTGGAGTTCTTTATCGGCGAATGTTGTGATTCTGGACGAATTAAATAGGGGTAGGAGAATTAACTCGACAGAGGAGACCCTAAGCTAAATCCTTCCCTCAGGACCTGTCAAATTTGGGGATGCTGTGTGGGAGGTATTTTTGAGGAAAGGAAGCAGTGAACCTAGGTGTCGAAGAGACCCATATTGTAGGAGGGAGCCGGGCTGATTGATTGATCACAAGAAAGAGTCGTAAAAACGATCCCATATCAGCAACTTTTTTCTTTCTTATTCGAGGACAGTTAAATAGATATTCCAAAGCAGAAATCACTTTGTGGCCCTATAACTAGTTACGTTGACCTAGAAATTCCACTCAGTAAACACTGTTCGTAATGCCAGAGCTCACCGTTCGACAGTTTTGGCGACATGATATATCTATCAATATCCAGTATATATTGTGAAGGAGGTGTTCGTTTATTTTGTATTGTATAAAAATCTAGTTTTATTCCGAGCTTGTTGAAATTTTGCTCAAAACAAGAGGAAGATCACCGTCTATATGAGATTTCGTAAAACCACCCACATCCCCCATTCCCACTCCTTAAAGCAGAATTTTGGTATTAAATTATGACATTTTGAAAAAATAAGATTACTGGGTAGGAATAGGAGTAGGAGTAGGGTAGGGGTAATCCATCATAACCTCAAAACTTTACTCCAAACCATTCATAACCCCGGGCAACGCCGGGTCCTTCAGCAAGTAATAAATTTAAAAAACGTAAACAGAAGAGAGAATACCCCAGATATTCAATCGAATTGACATTTGAACGGTCCCCGTTAAACACCGATTCTGGGCCCGCTTCATCTTTTAATTCAACCATGAAAACCGTTACTATATAACACGCAGCAAACCTCCTTACGCAATCTTATTTCTTCGGATGGGACAAAGAAATATTTACTTTCAGCAAATATTATTTTTATCTGCATCCTTTGTATCTAAAGTGTGTCAATGGAAAAATGTAAAAAAATAAAATAAGATGGTATTATTACGTATTTTTCTTTGTGTGTTTTAGCTCTAATTGGAGTACATACTTAAATGAAGCAGGCGATTAGTTTTTTAGTGTGGGAACTGGAAGTGTGATTATTTTGACTCTTTAGTTTTGGTTTTGAATGTTATCTCAGTCATTCTTCTGGTCAGTGAGTAATGCGTTATTACGGAGGGGAAAAACACGCGACGTCTCGACAGATATGTGTGGATTCACACCCACTTAAGCCTCATTTACAGAATGAGTCTTAACGCGACGCAACGTGAGGAACCTCGTTTTTTACAATATTCACCGAATATCCAAAAAAATATTAAAATAAAGTTTTATTTTGTTACTAGATTGTTAATAGTTTGGAGTAAAGTTTTATAATCACTAACCCTACTCCTACTCCTATCAATATCCAGTTATTTTCCTCTTCATTTAAACGTCAAGTGTGCAAAATTTCGTCAAGAAATACCAAAATTTTACTTGAAGGGTGGGAAATGGGGATGAGGGTGGTTTGTCGAAATCTCATGTAGACAGTGATCTTCCTCTTGTTTTGAAGGTCAAGTGTGCAAAATTTCATCAAGCTCGGAATAAAACTAGATTTTTATACAAAATAATCAAACAAACACCGCCCGCCCGGGACATTCTTCTTTATATAATAGAAGAAGATAAGTTCAAGTGTGCAAAATTTCATCAAGCTCGGAATAAAACTAGATTTTAATACAAAATAATCAAACAAAAACCGCCCGCCCGGGACATTCTTCTTTATATAATAGAAGAAGATAGTCCCAAAGACAGGTCCGGTTTGATGAGGACCAAAGAATCAAGGTCAAATAGCGTCACATAGCTGCCAACCGCGCAATGAAGTTCCTATCAGGATTGGATGACGTCAGAACTAAGCCGGGACGTTCAGATCTGATAAGTTTGTGTATCATTTTCACAATCGATTAATTAATAATTGTATAAATAACCATCTAAAATAAAACTTTTATATTCAGAATCGATCGTTTGTTATTCTACATGTCTTTATCAGTGATGCACAACCTTTTTAGCCGGCGGGTCAATTTATCAATTTTCAATATGTTCGCGGGCCGCAGGGGGTAGGGCACACCTACATCTTGGCATGGTTAACTTTGCAGTCGGTAGCGTCGAGAGTGTAGGTTTTAATTTTTTGTTATGTTAATATGGTATTAACATATGGTATTAAGCGTCCCAACTGTCCTAAGGCAGTAGGTATACCTATTATAAATAAAAAAAATTAACTAGGTAGGCACCTACCTAACAAAACAAAAGATTTTTAGATTTAGATGCTATTTAAAAATATATATACAGGGTGTCCGGGGGTAAAGTGCAGTAACTTCGGGAGGTGATTCAACATGATGGCAGAAATAAAAAAAAAATAAAAAAACTATTTTCGAAATTCCATTGTTTTTTTTCATACAAAAATACTTTTCCATGAAATAATATTTTTGGCAGCTGATTCAAAATATTGAAGACAAACAAGTTCCTCGCGATAACCTTTCGTATTTTGTAAAGCAGAACGAAAACGTTCAATATTTTCATCATAGCACCCGTAAATTCTAACAATTGCTTTAAGGCGATGCAATGCGAATTAACGTAAAATCATGTGTTTTCGATATGAAAATTTCATGTCGTAGAAATATCATAGATGATTTAATTAAATACTGCAAGTAGAACGCACCTTGGCCTCTGGATTAACTGGCCATTTTTTGGTGCGTCTTTTTATAAGCCTAGAAAAAAATATTGTTTCAGACCTAAGAAAAATATTTAAAGTGCAAATTGTCCTACTTCCGAACCCTTTTTCGTATGTTGCTATATTGTTCGTCGTGGTAAGTTAAGCTTTTTTAGAATATGACCGTAAAACATTTTTAAATGTATGCCTCAGCTGTATAAAATGAAATAAAACACGCAATTTTTGTGATTTTTTTGCGTAAATCGAAACATGAGGCCGGCGTTATGCGAGAATTTCAACTTTTTCACCTCCCTACATAAGGAGTGTATGTCACTCGAATTTTAGGAAGTAGATCGAAAGAGCCCGGGGGCCGCGGGTTACTCGTCGCTGATCTATATGAATACATTTACTTGTGTACCAAATGGAGTGCACCATCCCTTTCCCGCAGCATTTTGACAGCCTCCGTGGTCGAGGGGTTAGGCTTTTGACTACGAATCCGAAGGACGCGGGTTCAAATCCCGGTATGCGCAAGTAAATTTCAATTAATTAATTTGTGTTGTTTCACAATTAATTCATTCAAAAATATATATAGGATATTTGCGCACGTTCGGGAGCGGAAGATAATTTCAGTATCGCTATGATGAAAGACCACCATTCAGAATTGAAACGTTGCTTGAAATGGCTTGTAGACATGTTTGGTGACCAGATCTGAATAGCCAGGTACTTGCCAACCTTCCTCCTTCCCCATCCCCACTACCTTCGGCCTCACAACTTTCCCCAATTGGGGATGCCATAGTCTCACTGGCTCAAGACGATTGGTAGTAGTTAGAATTCACATTTACAAAAAACAAATTAAAAAAAAATTTCAAAAAACATTGAACTGAAAGGGATGGTGAGAGACGAGCTTAAGTGGGCTGGCCTAAAGTTTTAACCAGTGGCGACATTTTGAAGTTTAAAAAAAAATGATATTCGGAAATCGCCTATTAAAAAGTCTGTATCACTCTGTTCTGTATACATTTTTTTATGGAATATTATAACTGCAATTCCAAAAGCAAACATAAAAATAAAGCACTTATCAAAGATTCGCTCCTCAGTTTAAATTAGCGTTGGGCGAAGCGGCTCGGTTTAGTGAGCCGGATCACTAAATCAGCTCTCTGTAAAGACAATCCACATGAAAACTGGACGAAAAAAGTATCGTGTAAGAGCGTCTTAAGGACGTCATTAGGAGGGCCAAGGGAGCGAGGGAGAGGGCATGGTGCGGGGAGACGCGAACCGTCGTTCAATCGAGCTGAATCAGCGAACCTGTAGTGAGTGATCCGGATCAGTGTTCCGGATCATCGAGCCGCATCGCCCACCACTAGTTTAAATATCTCAAAATCACACCTAAAAACTGTAGGTAAGTACTGTGGGAACAGCTCCAGCATTGGAACAATGAGTACGTTATTTTTATATTAATATTGTAGGTGAAATATAAGCATAACAATTATTTCTATAGGAATTGCGTTGCGATGAGATGCTATGTACAGTACTGTACTGTACTGCTATTTTTTTTTTATCAAGATCAAATCATTTGCCTCATAAACGGTATTTTCGTTTTTAAATACACTGGACTCTATTGCCATTACAGTGACGATGATTCTATGTAGTTTTTATCTTTAAATCGTTTTCATGAATAAATATAAGTAGTTGCTAAGTACTTGCTTGTGTAAATAGGATCAATACAAATGATAATGTTAAATCTTATCTATTCTCAATGAAATCAGAAACGGAATTAGAAATATGTATTTTTCGGGGATTGTTCACATTGAAAAACAATTGTTTTATCAGATCTATAATAAACTAGGTGACGTGTACCTGGCCTTGCTCCGGGTTATGAATGATTTGGAGTAAAGTTTTGAGGTTGTCCAGTAAACTGAGTGTAATTTTAAGATGGAAATATTATTATTAAAAATAAGTTTATATTTTAATATAAAAACCTATTACATATAGAAATAATAATAAAAATAATGATAAGATATTAAAAAGGTTTACAATAATTTGACATCCCCTACGCTTACCCCTCCTCCTACCCCCACCCCTCCTCCTACCCCCACCCCTCCTCCTACCCCACCCCTCCTCCTCCCCACCCCTCCTCCCACCCCCCACCCCTCCTCCTTCCCTACCCCTCCCCTCATCACTTCCCCTACCCCAACCCCCCACCCCCATCACTTCCCCTACCCCTAACCCCCCCACCACCATCACTTTCCCTACCCCCTACACCCCATCATTATAATCCTTTGCATCACTCGTAAACATACTTCCCAAATTCACAAACTTATCCACTTGCCACAAGTATTCATAAGTTGTTCACAATTTTTTTTAAAGTCTAGGTATATTTAAAAAGAAAACGTTAAAATTAGTAAAAATAAAAATAGATCTAGAATAATAAATTAATCGAATCAATCTCTTGAACAATGATCAACTTTTAAGAACCCCCGAGACAGAGTAGTAAAATCCTTGGCCCTTTGGCTCTCAACATATTGTGGGTCAGAAATATGAAAACAAATAAATCTATTCAATTTATAGCAAGCATAGAAACAAATTTTAAAAAGGGCATTTTCGTCCCATTCCACGATGAACGACCACCATTCAAAATCGAAACGTCGCTTTAAATTACTTTATGTTTCGTAAGCTTCCTCTTTCACTAACCCACCTCCTCGAGCCTTAGGAAGAAGCCATAGCCCCGTCGGCACTGGATGGTAGGGACTCTCGTGTCACATAAAAACTGATAATGATAAAGACGATGGTGATAGCAAAAGCCTGTAGAGTTGTTCATTCATCTTAAAATTAAGTCAGTCTAATCAGTTTTCTAAAATTAGATATGATGTAATGAGTATGTAAAGGAAAACAGAGAGTGAATCTAAATAATAATAATAATATCGGAAGAAGTGCATTTGTTAAATATTATAGTAGTGTTATAATGTTGAGCCCGTTGACAGATCGTTCATAGTAACACGACGTATTAGGGTCGTGAGAAGTGAGAAGGGGGAGTGAGAAGTTTAAAATAATAAAGTAAAGCAAGCTTATAAGTTACGCACTAAGGTGAGAAGTTGAGTGAAATGAAGTGGAAAAGTTAGCTCAAAAATGACGCAACAAGAAAGGGGGAAGTAAGAAGTTGAGTGAAATGAAGTAAAGGAAGTGTGTATCACTAAGTAAAGAATTGGGAAAAGGTTAAATGAAATACATTAAACTCCAATGGGGTGGGATGAAGCAAGTGAAATCAAGTAAACCTTACCTTCCCCTTAATTAAGTTTCCCATTAAGAGGGGAAGTGAAATGAAGTAACCTCAGAAAGCGAAGAATTGTTAAGTGAAATGAAATCAAGTGAACTGAATGAAGTAAATTAAATATAGAAGTACTGCACTGCGAGGGCTGAAGAGAGAAAAGGTTAAGCGAAAAATAGTAGAGCGAGTATAAAAATAACAATCTAATAGGGGGAATCAGAAAACATTAAATGAAATGAAGTCATCTCAGAATATCCAGTCTACAAAAAGGGAAGCAAGTTAATTGATAAGGTCACGAGGAAAAAGAATTACAGTATCTCAGAAGTACCTCTTTAAAGAAGGGGTGAGATGAAGTGAAACAAACCAAAGCAACCCAAAAATATGGAAACACAAAAAAAATAAAAGAAAACAAGGGCAAAAATCAAATTAAAACCTGGCTCAAAGAAATGGACAAGGAGTTATCCAGAATCTTGAAAAGAACTTCGTAGGAGCATAAACAATCAGTTTTGAAATAAAACTTAGTTCACCTCAGCAAAGGAACCCCTGGTGAGGAGAACTAAGAAAAACATTACAAATTGTCCTATTAGCTTTGTAACTTTTTATTAACTTGCCCCTGCCCCTGCCCCTACCCCTACCCAGTAGTCTTCCTCTTATTTTTACATCAAATGTACAAAATAGTACCAAAAATTATGGTTTAAGGGGTGGGACAATGACCTTCCTCTTGTTTTGAAAGTCGAGTGTTCAAAATTTCATCAAGCTTGGAATAAAATTGTAGATTTGTAAAGAAAAAAAACAACCATACACTCTTATTTATTTATTTATATAGATAGAAAATCTAAAATTCTAAAGCATTAGCACATTACCAGCCCGGTTTCACAAGTACCATAAGCCGATAACTTCCAGTGAAAAGACACAAACACTCCCATCCGCCAGAATAATCTCAGGTCCCAAGACAAACTACCATTCAGCTTTATCATTTGTAATGCTAATTAGAAATTATTCAAAGGAGATACCACTATTATATTTACAAGTAGAGTGGTGTCACATCCTGCGCGCGATAATTATCTTTATCCTTGGTGAATCCTTCCAGACGTAAACACAAACAGGGGGGAGTTTGAATCGAGGTTATGATACCAAAGAAATCGTGTTGGACGGATATCTAGTTTGTTTAACAAAACACGTGGCTCCAAAAAATATTAGTATCACTTGAAAATTCATCAATAATGAGGTGACCAAAACCCTTTATGATAATGATGTGTTTGTTTTGTACACAAATCTAGTTTAATTCTGAACTTGATGAAATTTTGCACACTTGACCTTCGAAACAAGAGAAGGGTTACTATCTACATGAGATTTCGAAAAATCATCCCCTTTCCAACCTCTTAAAGCAGAATTTTGGTGCTTCTTGATGAAATTTCACACACTGACATTCAAAGGGGAAAATTGCAGGATAGTAGTAGAAGGGGTAGAGGTTGGAGAAGGGGTAGAGGTTGGAGAAGGGGTAGAGGTTGGAGAAGGGGTAGAGGTTGGAGAAGGGGTAGAGGTTGGAGAAGGGGTAGAGGTTGGAGAAGGGGTAGAGGTAGGAGAAGGGGTAGAGGTAAGGGAAGTGGGAAAACTTGACAACCTCAAAACTTTTCTCCAAACCATTCATAGCCCTGGGCAACGCCGGACACTTCAGCTAGTACTCGGTGTCACAAATACAACTAAAGCGTCCCCGAGCAGTCAATTGTCAATACCTTTGTCCAGACAGCCCAGACAACGCACAACACACATTCCCAACTATCAAAGAAATAATTAAGTCATCAAAAGGGCAAAATAAAGTGTATGAATTTATTTATTATATTATATTCTTTTTACATTTCTATTAGTGTGCAACTTTTGCTTTATTTTTATGTGAACACCATGCAAATGTCCCGACTGCTCCCAACCATCTGGAGCGAATGAGACAATGGCATCCCCAATTGTGGGTATGTTGTGAGGCTGAAGGTAGTGGGGAGGGGAAGAGGAAGGTGGGCAAGTACCTGGCTATTCAGACCAGGTCACTAAACATGGCTACAAGCCATTTCAAGCAACATTTCAATTCTGAATGGTGGTCTTTCACCACGCTGATACTGACAGTATCTTCCAATCTAGAACCTCTCGCAAATATGCTATGTATTATTTTTAATGAATTAATCGTGAAAAAACACAAATTAATTAGCGCTCTCCGGGATTTGAACCCGCGACCTCCGGATTCATAGTCGAGAGCCTTACCCCTCGACCACGGACGCCATTGATACTTGTTCGCACTTGTCCAGTTCATTCGCCGCGCCTTGACGAAGTTATTAACAATTTATATTGACTGTCTCCGGGGTGCTTAAGTGTAATATTCATCAATGGTACATTAAAAAACTAAGTCATTAAATGTTGGGATTCGAAAAGAATGCGAGGTTAATGTAGGCGTAATGAGTAAGATTAAGAAAGGGACGCTTAGAGATGGTTTGGGCATATAAAGCGAATGAAGAAAAGGGTGTAAAGAGAATATATGATGCTAATGTAAATGGAAGAGGCCGAGGACGCCCGAGGAAGACATGGCACGATCAAGTGAACCAAATACTTGAATCGGACCATGTCAGAAGTTGGAATAATAAAAGCGAATGTATGAGTGTGAATTAAGCAAGAAGTGTATACCAAGATCGAGTTGTTTGCCAGTTCGTCCTCTCTGCCGCTACCCCTGCAGCGAAACGGCGTGATGGTTAGTTAGTTAAGTCATATATATCCACTTATTACCCTCCGCTAAGCGTTGAACAGTCAAAGTGATTTACAAGTGGTTTTACGTGGGTTGGTTGCAATCACAAAATGCAACTTTATTTACAAATATGTGACAAAAAAGTTAACAATATTTATTTATACATTCAAAGTGTAAAACAAGACATGTGTTATACAAATTAATTCCGTTACTCATATATTTTTCGATTATACTATGGAAAATTATTTCAAATTAAGTAGTACGCTCAATCTAATAATGTTGGTGAAATGGAATTGAGTAATAATAAT
The DNA here is from genome assembly GCA_022606495.2 of Halesus radiatus. Classification (NCBI taxonomy): domain Eukaryota; kingdom Metazoa; phylum Arthropoda; class Insecta; order Trichoptera; family Limnephilidae; genus Halesus; species Halesus radiatus. Next base: position 120,299 of record JAHDVE020005247.1, on the reverse strand, counting down.
CACTCACTAAGGATTCCGCTAAGAGTAAAGTCTTATGATATAAAGTACGTAACAATTCAGATCTAGTTACTAAACATCACCGGTGTGCTGTCCATAAAGGCTGAAAAGGTGTGCTTACCATAAGAAAAGGGAAACAATTAGAGAATAATTTTAAAAAAACGATAAGTTTCTAATCAAAACTTACTTTTAGTATAATATGGTAAGGAACTCGATGCTAATTTATTTAGTTGGCCATAACAATCAAAGGAAGGTGATAATAAAATAGTAATCTTCAAATATTCAATGCACATTCGTGCCCGTACTTGAAAATCTACCCACAGCCGCCTACCTTCGGTCGTAGAGCAATGCACGCCAATGCTAAACATGTGGTTTTTCACCAGGTGAATATTAGTCATTCTTAAATTAAGATACGATATCGATAAAAATGACAGAAAAAAAGGCTTTCTTATTTTATTTATTTGTAAGAAACAAACAGCTTTTACCGCAAATATATTATATATACAGAGGAAGTTTAACAAAAGGTAAGCCAACAAAGTTTCTTGTGCTAACAGTGGTTAAATACAGATGTTTTATTTATGAAGCTAACAACATAAGGAAAAAAACAAAATAAGAAGGGGGGAGAAGAAGATAGGATCGGGACAGGAGATGCTCTCGATACATTTTATACTCATACATCAATTTGTGATCGTTTGTATTTCTTCGGTTCGATATTTTGAAAGGGTATTGGGAAGAATGTCGATATTGTGCGTTACATTGCGCACAAATACAGGGAATTAGAGATCCTAAGATTGGTCCTGCACGCGGGCAAATAAAAAAAATCGGTTCGTCGGGTTGGTCCTGACGGCATGTGAATGTTTATAAAGTTAATGAGCTCTGGCGAGTCCAGGCCATAATTCACGATTTGAAATAGCAAGATTTGATCAAATATTAAGCGTCACATTTGAAGCGTGATGAAGTTATGTAATTTTAACGATTCGGTATTATATTCGCAAAGACTAAATTAAATTTATAATTTATACGCTTAAAGAATTCACGTTGAACGCTTTCGATTCTTTCAATACGGCTCATCCTATATTAGGTCAGTGATTAAAATGTTGTCCCGGTAAGAGAGAGGTCCCGGATTCGATTCCCAGATGCGACCGATACCTTTCTTCTGTTTCATATTTCATTTGAGATTTGTTAATATTATGATTGTGATTATATATCTTTAAAAAAATAATTTAAAAAAATCATAAACTGTTCAAAGAATTCAAGAAGTCTCGGATGAATCAATATTAATGAAATCGATACATGGACACAATGATTGTCATTCATAACAGCATGTGAATGCATTCGATTTCACAACAGACTATAACATAGGTAAGATATTGTATTTGTGTAGCATTCGCACCTGTGATACCACCTATAGACAGGACACACTATTCATTCATGGCAGATACAAGCGTGTGTGTTTGTGCTGTGTCTGTATTAGTTGTGAATGTGTGTGTACTGTGTAGGTATTGATAAGAAATGCTGATTACAGAGTATTATTCCAAGCATCCAAAACTGTGGGTGTATTTGCTATGTGAATGAAATTTAATGGCCATGTGGCTTGGACTCTATTATTATGAATGGACTGCTTTACAATTCATGATCGTATTTTATTGGATAAATTATGCATCTATTGCAAAATGGATTTTGCTCTCTAAAAAAGAAACTCACTATTGATCATCAAAATACTGTAGATTGACGGGGTAACCAATTTAGAAATTATTCGTCGAATGAAAGAAAACTCTAATATCTTTGTCATATTATTGTCTTCAACGGCCTCCGTGGTCGAGGAGTCAGGCTCAGAGTTGCGGGTTCACATCTCAGCATGCGCAAGTAAAATTTGTTCAATTAATTTGTGTTGTTTCACAATTTATTGATTTTAAATAACATATAGTATATTTGTGGAAAGTGGGGAAGTACCTGGCTATTTAGATCTGGTCACCAAACATGGCTACAAACCATTTCAAACAACGCTACAATTCTGAATGGTGACCTTTCACCGGGACGATAACGGAAGCAATCTAACTAACTAACCATCACGCCGTTCCGCAGGGGTAGGCAGAGATGGCGGACCGCCAAACGAACTCGATCTTGGCAGACACTTCTTGCTTCATTCACATTCATACATCGTCTCATACATTCTCTTCTATTATTCCGACTTCTGACATGACCCGACCAAAGTATTTGATTCACTTGATCGTCCCATGTCTTCCTCGGGCGTCCCCTGCTTCTTCTTCCGTTCACATTTGCGTCATATATTCTCCTTACACTCCTTTCTTCCTTCATTCGCTCTACATACCCAAACCATTTAAACGTCCCTTTCTTAATCTTGAGCAAGATTAAGAAAGGGATTTTTAAATGGTTTGGGCATGTAGAGCGAATGAGCCTTGCATTCTTTACGAATCTCAATATTTCTCACATGATCATACATACCGGAAACAATCTACAAATCTGAAAATAGGTTATAAAATGTTAATACAGAAGACAACTGGTACAATATAAACATTTATCTGACTTTATGGGCCTTCCACACAACCGGTTTGCCCAATACTAAGGTTCGACCATCCGGTCATCCTTTCCTGAAGTTAAGCCTACCAACTTTAGGAAAGGACGACCGGATGATCGAACTTTTCGATGCGGTGGCTTTATTCAGTATCGGGCAAACCAGTCATATGGAAAGCTCATTAGCTAATATCTATATATACATAAAGAAGAGTTTCGCTTTGTTTGTTTTTATATAAATCTACAGTTTAATCTGAGCTCGTGAAATTTTTATACACCTTCAAAACAATATTATACGTGAGATTTCGAAAAATCACCTCCATCCCCCTTTCCTATCCCTTAAAGGATAATTTTGGTACTTCTTGATAAAATTTTGCACATTTGGAGTTCAAAATTAGAGGAACATTACTGGGCTTAGGTAGGAATAGGGGTAGGAGTAACACATCACAATCTCAAAACTTTACTCTAAACCATTGGTTCCCAAACTTTTATTCCCCATGAACCCCTTTACCGTTCTTTTAATTTTCTGTGGACCCCTCCCCCCAGTGTGTGTCCAATACTTTGCGACAATACTGAACTAGTGGTATTTATGCGCGATGCATTGCTGCTGGTATGAAAAATTGTAATAACTTGCACCGTGCCTGCGTGGTTGCAATTCGCTTAAGTGCCCAGTAGGCTTGTCGAGCAAAACTTACTACGATGTTTTACTATACGTGCAGTCTAAATGAAATCCGATCCGTGGACCCGCATTTGCATCTTGCGGACCCCCTATTATTTTCTCCCTGTCATGGACGCCTTGCAACCTAACCTTGGGCAACGCCGGGTACTTCAGTTGGTAGCTTATATATTTTGTGCGAATATTGAAAATGATATGCCTCGACCACACAATCGCCCAACGTCCCAACTCGGTTCGGAATTGGGACTCGTATAGTGACTATAAATCGGGCAACTACACGATCGGCCAACGTTCCAACTACTAACTCCAAACTAGTGATGCCATTTTACCTGAAATCTATCGATCTACCGATATTAATAGAAGATCTACCGAAATTTATAATATTATTGACACAATTCGTTTCTCATTAGGTACTCATAATACAGGAAAAAAATAATAGCTATCCAAAAAATAATAATTATTGGGAATCACCAAATCTCCCATGTACCACATGTTTTTGTGATTCTACAAAAATATGACGAATTTCAATTTTATAGCCCTCACCCCTTTTAGATATTTTATTTTTACGCACAGCCCAAGTCAGGTTGCAGCATAACAAAATATAACAACTAGCCCCGATTATGCTTCCAACTAGATGCATTTCACCAATGAGATGATTTTTCATTAAAAACAGCACTATACAAATTATGCAGCTATTATTATTATTTGCATAATCTGCATAATGCATATTTGGACATTTATTTGGATGTTAGTTGCAAATTTGATTCTTTTTTCGTCAATATAAACATAATGCAGTCATGTTTTATTCTCCGCGCAGTACATCGGTCGGCATCGCCTGCTGAACTCATACTGAACGGCCAATGTGTGTAAACCGGTTCGGCCACCCAGTTTGAAGGTTGGGCCAATTAGTTCACCACCGGGGCAATCTCGGGCCAACTACCCCTCTACACAATCGCCCAAACGTTCGAGTTGGGAGGTTGGGCGATTGTGTAGTTGGGGCAATAAACAGAGAATGGCGTTTGTATGAAATTATAATTGGCTTCAAAAGCTGACATTTTATTATCAACAGTTTAAAATATTGAGAAACATACGAAAAAATCAACTGCAATCAAATAATGAGATTCTGCAGTAAAAAAAAACTTATCAGTCTCTAATGATTATTGTTTCCACATTTATCATTCTTAGACATAATGAAAAATGACATATGTTTATCATTCATCCTTTGACAGTCCATTGAAAATACATGTTTTTTTAATCTAAATCATTAAATCAATGACCTCCACAATGCAAGATATGAACAAATACAAATACAGCAATGTGTAAAAAAGAGCAAAGCTGGGGAAATAAAGGCAAAGGAAATAATATCTATCGCTATATTATTATCATTAATGTTTTTGATTTAAAATTAATATTTTTTTACAACATGAGCAAATCGGTTGCTGATTATTTTTTTTTATCATAAATGAGCAAGATTATGACGTTTCAAACTCCATCGTCAACGAGCAGGCACAGAGTGATAGATGCTCTCAGTAACGCCCCGGTACACACAATACGTATTTCTTTTTAATTACATTATCTTTGTTATGATAATATAATACTTGCACTAAATATAAATGTCTCTAGATACCATATTTACTAATACTTTTTCAAAAATCAAACTGCAATATACTAACAACTGGACATAATATATTAATGATTATACATGTATTGTACATTTTTTTTAATTATTAACAAATTACTGCATTAATGTACACTCCTCTTCCATCCACAAGCAAATTCTTTCAATGAAAGAGTAGTATAAAATATAAACTACATTATAAACACCAACGTATTAACCTACCTATGTTTCACTAATAAAAAATTATAAACAAAATTAATGAATGTTTCTCGAAATGGCTTTAGCCGTGTTTAGTGACTAGATCTGGACAGCCAGATACTTCTCAACCTTCCTCTTTTCCGCATCTTCTTCACCTTCCCCTTCCCACTCCCTTCAGCCTCACAACATACCACAATTGGAGAATATCATAGTCCCATTGACTCTGGCCAGTTGGGATTCTAGGGCGGTATTTAAAAAATCTTAATTTTTTTAAGACCTGCAGTGGTAGACGCAAAGCTAATAAGTATCAAAAATCACCCTCACTACCATCAACTAAATAAATAAAAAAATGCAATAGCCAAATGCAATTTTTTTTTAATAAAGATTACAAATGAATGTCTGTTAAAAAGAGTCTAGAATATTTGTGGTATCTCTTCTCTCTACTTATCACAGCTGCTGCTTGTAAAGACACATTATTTACGCCGTCGAGAAATGAAACGAGATATTGTAGCCGCGATGCATTTATCTACACAGGAAGCGATGTCCCTTAACCTGAGATCTGAGGGGTCAAGCTGTGGCCAGGAGAAGCTATAACGCTAGCGTTACTCCGCCGGCAATAACGTTACATGCAACAAGTAGCAGCGGGGTGTACACGTTGATAGCGTTGAAAATATTAATTAAATAATATATGCAGTTTTAGCAAAGAATTAATCAGTATTTTTAATGTGAACGCAGGTTGGTATTCAACTGGTATTACCGCTGCTGGGTATAGTGTGAAACTCACGACAGGGTGTAAGCATTGGTAGAGTTGAATAAAATAAGCCATAATCGCGCACGTAAGCAACATTACGCGACACATGCGTTGAGCTATACAAATGTAAAGAGTAAACATTAGCATTCGAAATATGGGTATTGTCAATTGGCATCATAGAAATAACACGAGGTTCAGTCGATTACAAACGCTCGCCGGGATGGATCTCCAATCATAACTGCAAAATGTCTATAAGACTGGACATATTATTCTGAAAAGGATGGAACAAGCAATGGTGTAACCTTTCATCGGTTTTACCATAATCAACATTCGTGTAAATTGGCCTTTTTAATGTTAAAAAAATTCAAGGAGCACATGAAGTAGGCGGGCCGGTAACTCAAATGCTTCGAGCCGTAGCGGCCTTTGCCCTTCAATGCCCCGTTCGTTAAGTTCGTTCGCAGTCAGAAGGAGTCAGGTGACATCGACAGCCGCCTCACCCCCCCCCCCCCCCCATTATATTTTACACTGATTTTGCAAGGAACGTAGACTCTATTTATTCTGCCTCAATGGACGCACGTGACGAGTGTGTTCCTAAAGCATCTATTTCCATAGAAAATGTATGGATTGCAAGTTGTCCAAATGTCTTAATGCGTTGAGTACGTTGTGTGCGTGGGACCAGTGTGTCAGAACCTTTATTCTTAGTATAATGAAACTCTAATGTTTTGATCACATCACGGAGAGTGACAAAAGCAAAATTGCCCAACTGATAATCCTGGGAAACATTGACGGAAGATGCCGCACATAGAGGCTTCGAAAACTATTTTAAGTTGAAACTGCGGAGTAATGATAGCCAACCCCCGATAAGAGGAATATTCTACTGACAGCATCTTCGCTTATTCATAACGTGGCAGTCTGGTTTTCATGCAATGCTGGTAAATTCAACCAACTTGTTCACCCATTCTGCGAGAGTGTACTATAGTAGTACTGTATCAAAATATAACCAACCGTTGGAAATAACAAGTAGCCAGCATTGTAATACCTACATATGAATATTATTCAATACAACCACAGATCAAATAATAAATAGAGATGCCTTAACATGCAAGAAGAAGAAATCAAAATAAGAGGGCACGCTAAGCGTGCTGCCAATTTAATTAAAGCGGCAACTAAGCAAAAAGGTTCAACTTATGTACAAAAAATGTCCCAACTGCTCCCAACCGTCTGGAGCCAGTGAGACTATGGCTTCCCCAATTAGGTAATGTGAGGCTGAAGGTATTGAAACAAACACAGCAAAAAGCCATTTCAAGCAACGTTTCAATTCTGAATGGTGGTCTTTCACCAGGGTGATACTGAGAGTATCTTCCACTCTGGAACGTGAACAAATATACTATGCAGATTTGTAATGGTTATTAGGATATGTGTCTTCATATTAGACATCTTTGTGAATTTTCCTATCCAATAACGCCGATACGTAGCGCCAAGCGTCAATCGATTCAGAAGGTGGAAACAAAAGTATCTGTCGGATCATTTTACGGTTGGCTGTTAACAGTCGCTATAGCAGCCCCAAGTCCCAATCCCAATACCCCAACAATTGGAAGTCCCTAACGTTGAGATTCCATAATATTAATGGATCGTCATTTATCATTTTTGTTAGCATTCACAGTAACGTCGGTGTACCAGACGTAATGGCACACAAGCGAACTGTAGTGGGCAGTTGATCCCAATCTGCGAAAAAGGGCTGGAAGGGGAGAAAGCACAACCTATGTCGATCCCTTGCAAAAAGGGAAAAGACACAAACGAGAAGACCTCATTAACGACTTTTGTACTTTCCAAATGAAATTATACACAAAAACCCAATTCATGCAGAATTATTAGTAGAGCTCGGAGCCGTGTCCGTGTGACGATGCTTAGTCTGTGTCCAGTGAGAGGTAGTAGTCCGATGGGGGTCCAGGGTAAGCGGTGATCAGAAAGAAAGCAGGCGAGTAGAGCCGAAGTCGTAGCGGACGGAGCAGTCGAGAGAGCGGAGCGTCTTGTCAAGCGGGCAGTTGCAGACTAACTGAGTAATCCCGCTTTTCACAGGCTACTAAAAGTGACCCGCGAGACGACGCAGATTCGGGACTCGCAGAGCTACCGCGCTCTGCGCATGTCCGACAAGCACCCTCTCTCTCGCGTATCTGAGCGGTCGATGAGAACATGTTTCCCACAGACCGCGCAGTATACATTCACAAAGGGATCGGGAGTCGGGGTCGTTTGCGGACAGCGAAATAATATTTATTATACGACCTGACTCTCTTACAAATTAGACATACTCTATACAAGTGTAATATAACAAATGTGTTTATCAAAACATTGCAGGAGAGGCGAACACGTCCGACACAGTCGGCATTATTTTCAACGGTTATTTCCAAGAGTCAAGAATCGCCAACGATAGTGGCTGTTGGCGTTATTTCCAATGGTCATCAAGGCCCAATACCTTATCGAATAAAATAAAACTGCAAAACTTTAGGAACCATAACTGCATATTTCAAGTAATAGACTAAATGTCTGCTATTCCAAGCAAAAGGAGTACAGATAAAAAAATAACGCAACATTATCTATTATAATACTAAGATCAATTACCTGAGCCGATTACCTCGTATGTGCAAAAAGGCAGTATATTTACATAGTGACATTGATATTTGCTTTGTAGAGTAATAATAATCTGTACATAATATCCATTTAAATACAACGCTATTACGCTATTCAATTCCCTACCTAGTGACATCAGAAATACGCAAAACAAAAGTTCCTTTAAAAGTAAGATCATCGATCACCTCCAATAAACCTGTCAGCTTCTAAATTCTTTTATGCCTGTAAATTAGTATACTTTTGAAAAAAATCATTAAATTGTAATCTATTAATTTATTTGTCATCTAAACATCCTAGCTGAACAACCACCCCTGTAAATTGCCATCTCAACACAAGCGTTTCACACCTAGTGTGATGGGCAATACTTCAGCTGATAACAAATGTTCATATACGAGTATATGTAATAAATAAAAAAATAAAAAATTTAAATAAAAAAAAAATAAAATCACAAATAGGAGAATTAGAATTATTATATGAAGGAAACAGGAAATGGGCATAAATGATTGCTGTGATAAAATGATAAGGAATCAATAAAAACAGGTAAATACATTAATCTATATAATACTTGCATTGTAGTTATTCAGGTGTCACATATCTTCCTTTCAACATAATAACGTAATTCAAGATTTTTTTTCTATGCGAGTGAATGTGGGATGAGAATTTTCAATGGTTTTTGAAATTTAACGGTTTTTACCGATTTTTTTGGTGACAATAAAAAAGAAGATCGGCTTTTCGCTGGGAATAAATTCGCTGAAAAGCAGTTTCCTGCGGAAAAAATTATAAATAAATGTGTTAGAAGCAGCTTCAGTCCCAATAATAAATATTATTTCATTTACGTGAGTTTGTGTAAGTAACGTTATTTGTCAAGCGTAAGTTGAACAGAACTCCTTTAAAAAAAAAAGGCTAAAATATTTCCTGCCGCAATGGCGATATAATACTAATTCAAAAAATCTTTACTGTACAAATAAAATCTATTTCTTACAGTTAGCCCACAAAATACACATATATTTACATAAATTAAAATAAAAAATATACAAATTTATATATAAAATTTAGAAAAGTGCGTTCAATTTATATGTTCAATGTATTGGTTTTCGGCGTAGTGACATATCGTCGCAGGAAAGCAATATTGCTGTAACAGCCAAAGCCATGTAAAAAGAATGCAGGATTTTGAGGCTTATATATCAATTAAATAACGTAATATTGACAGAGTGAAGAGTTTTTCCAACGTCTTAAAGGTCATATTTTTCATTGTAGTCACGGGACGGGATAGATCGATGCAGGAAAAAAAACCGTGTGGAATGGTGCATACAAAGTATTTTCGTGGGTAGTGGTGGTTACAGCAGAAGTTATATGTTCAGAAGGGATGTTTTTAGTGATGATTTAAATAGAAGTAGATTGTGTGTTTGTTTGATGTTAAGTGGAAGGTTGTTATATATATATATACTTTAATTGCCATATAGTAAGCCCCTTTTATAATATTGTTTTGTTGGCTTGTGGTATTGTTTTTTTTTATGTGAATACCGCACAAGAGTCCCAACTAACCATCTGGAGCCAATGGGACTATGGCATCCCCAATTGGGGAATGTTGTGAAGCTGATGGTAGGGGGGAGGGGAAGGAGAAGAGGAAGGTGGGGAAATACCTGGCTATTCAGATGTGGTCGCCAAACACGGCTAAAAGCCATTTCAAGCAACGTTTCAATTCTGAATGGTGGTCTTTCACCAGGGCGATACTGAGAGTATCTTCGACTCTGGAAAGTGCGCAAATATACCATATATTATTTTTAATTAATTAATTGTGAAACAACACAAATTAATTAAATAAAATTTATTTGCGCACGCCGGGATTTGAACCCGCGACCTTCGGATTCGTAGTCGAGAAATTTACCCCTCGACCATGGAGGCCATCGTAGTAGATTGTAGTAGATTTTCTGTAAATCTTGTTGAGCATTTGTTTATGTGCTGAATGTGTTAGTGGAATCCTTGCTGGAGATGATATACCAGTGGCATATAGTCCATAAAAGCTGTGCCTACCTTAAAATTAGCTAGGGACCATTTTATTGTGACATATTGTGGGATTTAAAAAAAATAAATATGAAAATATATAGGTAACCATCTTTTACTCTCATTTGTCAACCCCGGTCATAACCATCAACAGAAGATTACATCAAATACCATTATTTCAAGGCCAATAAATATGTAATGTAATGCATTCACAATCGGAAAAGACTGCAGTCCACTCTTAATCATAGAGCAATGCACGCCACTGCAGTGGAACAAACGTTAAGAAATAAAATGACGTAGTACAGGATGACACCAAACATCACAGCTTCAAAACATACATGACTGGTGCAATTGCAGTTCCGCTGCGATGGATAAACATACCAAAATTCTTAAACTTTAATAGTTCAAGAACATTTGTGCATGAAATAAGACTTATTTAATGTTAAGGAAATCTAACATTACCTGTACTTGACTCGTCTGTAAAGTGTCATACGTTTTTTTTTTACTCTAAGGTCCTTCGTACACGAGACTACACAAGTATCCGATATTCGGCTACTATAGTATATTCACGACTACCGCAATACATTGCAAGGAGGTTCGTACACAGGAACAAGTCACCTATATTATGTCCGCTCGTCGGCGATGCCAATCTCCAGCGACCAGTTTGCCGAGGTCTTTGCCACTCGAGTCGCCGAGACTGTTCCGATATGTTCGATCCAAAATGGTCCATTACTTAGATTTTTGTCACAATGCGTGTATTTTAGATCAACGCCAAGATAACGATATCTACCTTTGTCTCTAGGCGTACACAATCCTATTTTATATTTATTTTTACCTGGATTACTAAACTTACATATTATACCATCGATATTTATTCATTTATTTTATTAAACTTAGATATATATTTGTTAACCAAAGGGATATTTTTATTTCTGTATTTAACCTTATTATAAAATTTATGTACCTCCTATGTCTATCTGAACGCAAAAATTTTCCCAGTGAGACAGGCATCGAACAAACCATCAAAATTATGTTTTATATTCATAAAAATAAATAAATAAAATATTACCAGTGACAACACAGGTCTCGAGACTTCGGTAGCGGTGTACGGACTGTGTGCGACATATTGCTTTCGACGTGAGTACAGAAATTATTGGATACTTGCGTAGCCATGTGTACGAAAGGCCGGAATTGTGACTTTCGCGTTGTCTAGCTAATTAACTAACCATCACGCCGTTTCTTCGCAGGGGTAGGCAGAGAGGACAGACCGCCAAACAACTCGATCTTGGCATACACTTCTAGCTTCATTCACTCTCATACAACGTCTCATACATTCTCTTCTCTTATTCCGACTTCTGTCATGGTCCGACTCAAGTATTTGATTCATTTGATCGTGCCATGTCTTCCTCGGTCGTCCCCAGCTTCTTCTTCCATTCACATTCGCGTCATATATTCTCCTAACACTCCTTTCTTCGTTCATTCGCTCTACATGTACAAACAATCTAAGTGTCCCTTTCTTAATCTAGCTCACTACGCTTAAGCTTCGCGTTGTCGTTACACAAAATAAAAATAGATCCCTAGCTCTATCCAACGGAACTCAGATGCGGAATCACATAAAAACCCGTAGTTAAGCGCTAGTCTGTAAGATATTGTGGCATGCGAGGCATTATTCATAGGATGTGGTAACAACTTGTAATACGTAATTATTAAAATCATAGTAGAATCATTTTCTGAATGAGATATTACTAATTCGTTATCTTATCTAGGTTCTCTAGACTAATTACAATCAGTTTCAACTAGAGTGAAGAATATTTATTAACTATATTCATTATTTTACACAAAGCAAGACATTTCAATATCCGTACAGGATGTTATTTACTACCAAAAGTTACTTATTTTAAGTGAGATCGAAATAATCAAGTTGTGTTTCATATCTTTAAAAATACGTGTGACACAAACTTCCAGAGTTGTAGATACTCCCAGTATCGCCCTGGTGAGGGATCATTATTCAGAAAATCGAAACGTTGCTTGAATACTTATTGGCATTAGCCGTTTTTAGTGGAACAGATCTAAATAGCCAGGTACTCTGAATAGACCGGTCGGTAACCGAGTTGGTATCGCGTCGGGTTCCCACCCAGGCGTCGTGAGTTCAATTCCTCGGCTGGCTAAGTCCTCCATCATGACACAAACAACATTTTCACTTAGTGTGATGGTAGTGGGAGATTTTCAAATGTCAGATTATTCGTAACGCGGGAATGTTTGATTTTGTTTTAAAAAACAGAAAAAAATTGTAATAACTACCCAATCTCACTCAAAGAATACATGAATACTGCGCAAGAGTCCCAAATGACTAAGGCATCCCCATGTGGTGTTGTGATGCTGAAGGAGGGGGCAACGGGAACGAGATGGGGAAGAGGAAGGTAGGGAAGTACCTGGCTAATCTGATTTGGTCACTAAACATCTAAAGCCATTAATGATGCTGTGGTCTGTACCGAGAAAAAACTTTTTGGAATTACTAAGAATGTGGAATGTGAAAACGATTCGAGTGACATTTTTCATTGTGAAACATATTGAATGGATTAATGGTTCTGTATGTAACATGAACATAAAATATATAGTTTTTATTAATTGAATCATTAATGCCTTTCACCTTTAACATAGTATGACTTAAAGTATAAGACTTTAACTATAATATATAAGAAATAAAGAGCCCTTATAAGCATGTAGTAGAACAAAGGATAGAAATATAGAAGTTAAGAACTTAAGTTAATCGATTGTAATAATATTTGGATGATTTGTATAAAGCCATTTTCGTGAAAAAATCACCTCAAGGACGCTGTATGTAACATCATGGATAGAGCAACATGTAGTAGTTTTAGAAAAATTAGTCATACTGTATGTAATATTACATATTAAAAACAAAAAAAAAGGGGGGGACGTCCGAGAAAGACATGGCACGATCAAGTGAATCAAATACTTGAGTAGGGCCATGTCATGTCAGAAGTCAGAATAACAGAAGAGAATGTATGAGACGTTGTATGAAAGTGAATGAAGCAAGAAGTGTATGCCAAGATCGAGTTGTTTCGCAGTCCGTCCTCTCTGCCTACCCCTGCGACGAAACAGCATGATGGTTAGTTATAGTTAGTTTAAATGAAAAAAGTTCTTTGTTTAAAACCACTTTATTAAATTTATACATATAATAGACCGGTTTCAGTTCATATTAACCTTCTTCAGGAACGTAATCACATAAACGTTATATATATATATATAGTTTGTATGATTACGGTCCTGCGGAAGGTTACGACTAACCGAAACCGGTCGATATATGCATAATTTAATAAAGTAGTTTTATATAATGTCAAGCCACTAAGTGATTGCTTTCTTCAATAATTTAATATAATATACGTACAGAAATGTGTAGTTATCGTACAGAAATGTGTAGTTATCGTACAGAAATGTGTAGTTATCGTACAGAAATGTGTAGTTATCGTACAGAAATGTGTAGTTATCGTACAGAAATGTGTAGTTATTGTACAGAAATGTGAAAGGATTGAACGTACTACGAGTATACGTAATGTAATATAAGTGTGGAGATACTTATCTAGTTATTGTATAGATATTATATGATATTGGATGATAATGTACTTAATTTAGAAGAGCTGTTATCAGATAGTAACTAACACCAATCACACTCCAATTGATTGATAGTTATTATAGTCAATACATTCAAATAACATAGATAAAATTATTTTATGGGCCACTTTATCAAGGAATTATACCGTTACAAATTCATTGAACAATAAACTGACCATATCACATGAACCTTTAAACAGATTCAATGTGTTGCAAAAAAAGAGTTAAACAATGGGAATCTATTTTATGGATTCCCTATATTTATGAATATCACAGAATGTGTTTGGTATACTAATACTTTAACTAGAACTAGCGTCATTGATCCCTTCGGCAACAGTACATAAGCTGGGAGACATGTCAAAATGCATACCCGACATTTGTGCACGGTTGGCATTTGCCATGAGGAAAATCATTTTACAACTTACTGACATAGATCCTGGGGGAAACCTCGGGGCCTCTTAATTTGGAATTAATAAAAGTAAAATAAAATTAAAAGAAATAATCATATTTATTTCACTCGGTCTTTCAAATCAATTTTGAGGATCAGTTAAAAGTATGTGTAAATACAATATCTGAAACACGCTGTGAAGATAGTATTAATTAATTGTAGCCATGTACACCCAACGCTCCGTCGTAACCTGTCTTTCTGTTACATGCGTTATTTATGAGGTTACAACGAATCTGTAAGTAATATATTTTGAAAAAATGATAAATATAATTATACATTAGAAACTTTTGTTACCGCATTGAGCGTACATCCGCATTAGAATAAATAAATAATTAAAAATAAATACTTAACAAATCTATGCATTTTAAGATCAAAACTTCCACATCACAATATCCATTAAAAACTACTATTTTATTTGTAAAAAGGGTTCGGAATGAAAAATCCCACTCAAAAATGGCACTAAAAATCACTTTGCAGGTTGCTAACTCAAGCAATACCCACAAATGATTTATCTGTATATCCCATACTGGTAGTTAGGAAAATATAGAAGGCTACAAAAGTTCTTCCACAAACTGTAATCTTTAAATTCTATGAAATAAATCATAAAATGTCTGAAAATAGGTGCAGTTTGCACGTTTTCCCTAAAATTCTGGTACGCATTTCATATAGAAATTAAAAAATACAGTTTGAGGATGGCCGTCTTTTGAAACCTTATACATTTTCATAATAACTTATAGAATTTGCATAAAAATGATTCATAGCATTTCTTGTAGTTAGCAACCTGCAAAGTGTATAATTTTGGGGACTGACCGTTAACGAACACATTCATTTACAGATTTTGGGACTTTTAAAAGCGTTTTGAATTCACGGAGCGGACCACCAATTTCACGAACCGACGTAGAAATCCAGTTAGGTGCGATTGAAACCGCATCCAATATCACAAGAATATGTGGTAAGGCAGAATAATTTGTTCAGAAAGTGAGGTTAGCTACTCCATGGTAAGACTTGCGGGAGGAAAAGCAGGCAAGTTAGGATCCTCGATAGGCATCATGATACACATACTATATATACTACTATTAAACCTAAACCAAATAAAAGTAAAATTCAACAAATCAGCTTCAATTTTTTTTTCTTTTCTCTATACCCAAACTAAGAAGTTAATTACCTGTTTTAAATGTAATACAGTATACTAATTACATATAAAATAGGTTAACAGGTTCTTAGTTTGGGTTTACAGAGAAAAAAACCAAGATGTAACCTAGAAATTCCATACAAAAACTTCAAATTTTACTAAGCTTTAAATGAATTCATATGCATTATTTTGATATTTTTTTCTAATTTTTAGTAATCTGAATTGTTGAATTTTACCCAAATAAAATTTAGACACTTTATATTATTAAGTAACGGGGTGGTACATACTCTCAGTATCGCCCTGTGGAAGGACGACTAATCAGAATTAACTTGAAATGGTATTAGTCGTGTTCAATGACCAGATCTGAATAGCCAGGTACTTCCCAAACTTCGTTTTCCCTATCTTCTTGCACTCCTAATTCCATTCGGTCTAACAACGTACAAAACATACCCCGATTGGGGATGCCGTCATACAAAATACAAATTATTACAAAAAAAAAACTAAAAAGTGGGTAAGTACTTCGAATATTATTGCGCAAATATTTTCATGCGTATAAGAAAAGAAAGCTATGTAGTAGCTTCGAATCATTATTATGGCCGCCGCGAAAATGGCCCAGCGCCTCAAGAAAAGGGTTTCCGCATTTAAAAAGTCAAGTCTCGTATAGCCAGACATTGATCCGGCATAAAAAAATGGTAATTCAGTGTGCAACCTTCGTGTGCCTTCACGGATCATCGCCAACGAATCCACAAAGGAAAACAAACAAACGATTATATGAATGAAAATCGAACGGGCGATGAATTGACGGTAAGGTTAGGTGCCGATTCGTAAAGCCAACGGCTAACGTCAAAATGTCACAAAACTCGAGAAAACAGAGGACAATTGGACGTGAAACCGACGTAATAACACAAATTATGGTAATATATCACCATTAATTGTTCGATGAATGAGTCAAAGCCTATTTTACAACTCGGACCGATCGTTCAAATAGGTACGCATACATAGTCGATTTCATTCATAACAAAAAATGTTGCGATACAAAAGGGTTAGGACTTGTGACGAACGCTCCCCGCGGCCTAAATTCAGCGTCTCGAATCATCATTTGTATTATTTTCGCAAGAAAACACATTATAGAAGATGCATATCGTCTAAAACTCGGGATACAACACGGATTTTACGTTTTATGTCAACTTCTGTGGTACCACCTGTTTTGAACGAACATAGGTGACAACAGATTCTGACAGGGAGGCAAAGGAACGCGAAGCACTGAACAAACACATGTCGCACAATAAACGTAGAAACAATTGAAACATTTCTGCAAACAATTAGCACTTAAATCAACGTTCACGTACCGATTTTAATTTTCAATCTCTCCTCAATTCGCACATCACGGGCGTCTCCGGCCATGTTGAATCCATAACTGTCTGTCTCGCTTGCTCGCAGTGCGCACCCTCTCGCTCTGGCGCGACTTCCTGAGTTTCATAAAGCCCTAATAAAACGAGCCAGCGCAAAACACAATCTTAAACAACTTCTAAAAATAAAATATAAACATTTAAAATTTTACCTTTTTTCTAACAATTATCACAACATTTACGAGACGAAATGCACAAAAATATCGAATTTTGTTGTTTAAATATATTTTTATACATAAATATACAAATTACCGCCGCTAAGATTGTATGTTCAAGATTCAGGGCGATGTACTAGTTCATGTAAGTTGGGCCTGTAAAGTGAAGCTACATGAACGGCAGGTCTCCACTGGGCGAGTTGGGGTAGCCACTTCACCAAAGGGATCTGATCTTTCGTGTTATTATTTGTTTAGTTGGTTCATTCACTAAAATTTTTGCGCGAATTTTTTATCAATGGTCTATGTGTTGGCGGGACGGGCCAATATGTAAACATGTACATATATATATATATTTTTACAAATTTCCATTTTTTTGTTGTTTTTTTAGTAAGGAATTAAATTGATTTATAAAGTTCAGGAAAATCTTAGGCTCATATATTATTTGAATCTAGCGGGAAGAACTGAAGTTTTTTTCATTATTTATTAATTTTTTCACATAATGAATTTTGTGTCGGAACTTAAGCAAACTCTCCTCAAAATAAAGTGGGATAATAATAAATTTAATTATAAAATATCAATGCTAAAAAACATTCACAAATACACCAAATAAGAAAGCACTTTTTTTAAATCAGTGTATCAAGTATTTAACAATGTATCGGATTTATATTTAATTACAATATTTTAAAATATCATGCATTGTTTTACGAAATTGATTATAAAAAAATAATTTACGCGGCAAACTGAAATAAAAACTCATGAACGATTAATTCTGGCATCGTGAAACTTTCAAACAAACATACAAACTCCCATTTATAGTTTAAAGAAACTATTTTCAACTCGCTACGTAATACATATATAATTAGCTGTACCGCTTTGAAACATTTACCGAACTGTAAATAAAAGACGAGACGCCATATTGTTTTTTCGCAAATTTTTCAGTTAATTATTTAATTCGAAGAAAAAGTATTTGAAAGATGAACTATAGCGATTGACTACAAGTATTACTAATTAAATAGTTTAATATGTCATAATATTATGTCCAATATAATTTTATTACTTATTTACTTAATCCCCGCCCCTGTATCGTTGTGAGATCATTATTCGGTACTAGATTGGCACTCTACACATTTTGACTCGGCGGCCATTTTTGCTATCGGAGTTCTAAAAGTTTCGGGTTGAAACGAGCGGATGCTAGCCCGCTTGTAGCTCGTAGCGCAGTTGGGAGGAAACGGTTTTTTATTATTACACACTTTAAAACATTTATTTTCGGATATTTAGACTCGCTTCGGGTCTGCCGTACACGCGAGTGTTTACATTGCAACCATTACTCCACGGATTTCAATATCCATCGGCCATAATTCATAGTTTTCTTCGCGCAAATGGCGGCCCCGTCTTGCTTTCGAGAAGAAAATCCTTAATACACCAAGAAAATTTACTTCCAAATGAAAATTATGAATGGTTTGTAATCTCAGATCATAGAATAAAATGATAAATGTTTGCAATATTTACTTACGAACATAAACCGTAATAAAACACCAGACATTTATTTATCTGCGATGCAAATTCCGGATACAATTTTTAAGATCATTTTTTTGTAGCCTACAAAGTTAACTGTGTCAAGTTGTGTATGTCAAATTTGTTGTCACGGCACGGTACAAAATATAGCTTACTTACTTACTTGTAATATAGATCTTCTACAGTTAGTTAAAACATAATGTTTTTCTAAAGCATTACAGAAAGTAACTCCCCTCGGTGCACTAATCAAACGTTGCTAGGTTACTAACCGTTGTGTAAACCTTTTTAATTAATTTTGGTTAATTAAACCTTCCATTATTTTTTATCGAGACACCGTCATAATATAATTTTGTCTTTTCTCTCATAGGAAGCTCTCTCACACGCAATGTCGTGTATCGATACGCATCGATAACGTGCCATGAGCCAAAAAAAAAATAACTGTATTAACTTCAAACGATATAAAATAGCTTTTTGTGAAGATGCTTCAAAATATTGTTCCATTTTTTAAATGTTAAAGTATATTTTTTCCCGCTAGAATTGTCTTTGGTCTTTTGTTTTCGTTTTGCATTTAGAACGAATCGAAATTGAGTTATCCCACACACAAGGCGAACACAGTTGAGAAATCATTTACAATAATATCGTTTTCAAATCTCCCACCATTGTTTGCGTACATTTTATATGCGTGAGCGTGCATATACTTGCGGCTTGTAGTTTTATAGTTTGAACATCGTGAAATGGGCCGCCAATAAAAATACTATAGACACCTAATGAATTATACGACGAAATCGAAACTCAAATGAACGTGAATCATCGAAATTGCTTACTACGGCCATCTACTAGTTTAAATTAGAACTAGCAAACGAACTGTAGAAAAATACCATACAAAATTCTTCATAATCTTATGAAGGGATTTTGTTAGTATTAGTTTTGTAGTTCTCAGTTACGCCGCCAGAGTAAAATCTCATCATTTTAAGTGATTTATGGTTTAGCTTCCCGTTTGTGGTTCATAGTATCATGGTTTATGAACATTGCATTGTACTAACACAAGACAATGTGAAAAAATTATGAATGAATGGAAAAATACGTCATTTTCCCACTGAAACTCATCGCGCCTGCGCAGCAAAATGTACGCAATAAAATTGCGCCGTAGTTCAAATTTTTATACTCTTGTACTCACAATTCAATATAAAGGTCTTCTATAATACAATGCAGGTTCAAACTATACGGGTAATTAGTAAATTGTATAAGGTATCGACAATTAGCCTGTAACTATAATAATTTAAAATCTAGAAATACGTACTGAAATTTTACGTTAAAGGTTAAAAATTGCTGTCACTGGTTTGTAAACTTAACCTATTTTCAGACATTTTGACGTTACTTTGATAGAATTTAAAGGTTCGAAGATATTATAACCTTACACATTTCGAAAAATTAAAAATTTCCCGCTTTAATAGGTTAGCAACACTACCGACTGCAAACTTCAGTGTGTCAGCTGTAAGTACCTTACCCTGCGGTTCGCAAACAAATTGAAAATTGATAGATTGGCATTCCGGCTAAAAAGGTTGTGCATTATTGATTTGTGCAATGTACGGGCTCCAAACCAGAGGTGGCTGCCAAACGCAACAGCAGGACCCACTCGTGCCAGGTCAACAATTCTTCACGACAACTAATCATAAATAAATACTTTAATTCATCTAAGATCGCTGTAACAATCGGTCATTTTAGTAGACAACAATTGATGGCGCTCCGATCGTTTAAAATGTTTTAAATTATAACACCAAGATGGCTCATAGGAAGATTAATGTATATTTAAAAAGGATAATGGTCTAAGTCCATATTTTTTTTACTTAAACAAACGGTGTTCAGAAATTAGCAGTAGGTACTTTCCGGAAGATGAATCAATATTTTTTTTCTCATTAAAATTCATGTTTTAAGATAATTTTAAGTTTAGACTTTTTCGTAATTTCATGTTTGATTTTTTTTCATTATTTTTTGTTTAAACTTTTTTTCATTATTTTATGTTTAAACTGTTTTCATTATTTTATGTTTAAACTTTTTTCATTATTTTATGCTTAAACTTTTTTCATTATTTTATGTTTAAACTTTTTTCATTATTTTATGCTTAAACTTTTTTCATTATTTTATGTTTAAACTTTTTTCAGTATTTTATGTTTAAAGTTTTTTCATTATTTTATGCTTAAACTTTTTTCCTTGTTTTATGTTTAAACTTTTTCTTTATTTTATGTTTAAACTTTTTCTTTATTTTATTTTTAAACTTTTTCCCTTGTTTTATGTTTGATTTAAAAAAAAATTATTTTGTGTTTAAACTTTTTAAATTATTTTATGTTTAAGCTTTTTCCCTTGTTTTATGTTTAAAATTAATCTTAAAATATTCTACCCAAACAAACCTTCTTCTTTTAAATGTGTAATCTGTGGCTAACCAGAGTAGTATATCTATGGGTTAACCTCAATACAACATAGCGGGTTTTATGTTTTTCATACTATTTTTAAATCGTTATAGCAACAGTTTTACATGTTGGATTTCATTAAAACTACTCTCTAAACCTTTCCACTAAGAACAAACTGTGACATTTTCAGCGCCACCGGTCTAGTAATTTTCGAGAAAATCGACGACACACAGACAAACATTCGTTTTTATATATAGAAAAAAAGAAAAGATGTAATTTTTTAAATTCGGTGCCTCCTTGCAAATTGTAGTCCTTGTTCAGATTGGGAGAAGAAGGGGTTAGTTGTTTTCAGTTGTTTTCAGTGGCTATATAGCCACTGAAAACAACTAACAGATGATAAAGTAGTAATCTACACTGCATTTATTTCTAACCGCTTTTTTCCAGGTACTTGCGTTCAAAATAGGCGGAAATACTGAGTGAATGTGGTTTACCAGGGAATTACCTTCGTCCAAACCATGGCTGCCACATAATTTTGTATTATTGCATACATACTGCTAGAGATATATTTATAATCATTTCTTTTCTGACGACCTCGGTGGTCGACCGGTTAAGATCCTCGTGGTCAAATGTCGGCATGCGCGAAAAAAAAAATACTTAAAATGTATAAGATGTGATAACGTTTAATTGATAAAAAATAATATAAACACATAAATTTGTTAAACCACTTCAATTTAATATAATGATCGACTGGTTTCGGAAGTACCCTTCCTTCGTCGGGACTGTAATAAGACTAATCTAAGATACAAAATAATGACAAACATACATAAATATTTAGGTGTTGGTGAGGGAGTCGACCAAAGAGGAAGGGGTAATTTGGGGTTTTTTCGGAGGAACCGAGCGGTTCACTAGAAAAAAAACATCAAGAAGAGGACTATAGAAATTAATATTTAGGGTTTTTATTATTTCAAATGCTTCTAAATTACGGTTAAGAATTTGAACTCCTGTATCTTCATTAAAAACTAGCTGATGTGTACCCGGCCTCGCTCGGGATATATATTTTTTTTGTAATAAAGTTATAAAGTTGTGAATTATTTCTTGTAGTTTGGGTGTCATAATTGATTTGACAGTGAAAGTAATGCATTGCGACGACTATTAGTATCTCTAAACAAATAATCATTCTATTGAAAATTTTGTTTCATTCCAAATATTTTATTTTTTTTAAATAAAGTTCTAAGTAAGTACCTACTTGTGTTTTATATTTAGAAAATATTCTACCAAAACAAACCTTCTTTTGAATATTTAATCTGTGGCTAACCAGAGTGGTATATTTTTGGAATAACCTCAATACAACATGGCGGGTTCAATGTTTTACTTCTCTCTAAACCTTCCCGGCACTAATAAGAACAAACTGTGCTATTTTTAGCGAAACTTGTCGAGTAATCGAGGAGAGAGAGACAGACAGACATTAATTTTTTATGTATATGCTAATATATATGTGACTTGCTTAAATCAAATCAGGTTACTACGTGCAAACGGTATATTAAATGCCCCTCCCCTACCCCCACCCTTTTATCAACACGCGTGCTTCGCCCTAGACTATTAAAATGATTTACAATCACAATCGCAGGTTTTGACTTCTGGATTGAACGGACATGCGCAAGCGATCAGTTCAAAATAAAACTCAAGATATAAGGCCACTGAAGATGGACAGTGTGATTTGTCCGAAACGTCAGGAGTTAAAAAGTCCTTCTAAGGACTACATTACGTGGGTAAACCGAGAAAATTATTCTACATATATATATACGAGTATATGATCGGTTGGAATCAGATGATCGGAAACTCTGAAATATTTTTTGTTATTTAAAGTTTTAAAAATTTTATAACACTTGCATTATAAAAAAAGGTTTATATATAAAAAAAAAGTTCTGCTATGTAATTATTATTATATGTCTTTATTACCAAACTGTGGAGGAGCTACTTACAGATGATCTATTAATATTATTTCTATGTAGGTATATATAATGAAGCTCATAAATATATTTACTCAGAAATTAGTAAATTTATTTTTAATAAAAATAAAAAGATTTTATGAGTTTCATTATAAATACCAGGGGCGTGCATAGCTCGACGACTAAAGGTTAATGGCTGTTTATAGTTTTTCAAGGTTGGGTATGAATTTTAGTGATGGTTAGTTAGTTAACTATTTGAAAATAGAATTTTTTTGTCATCTTCTGCTGATTGTTGTGGACAACTGGGTAAATTAACGTACAAGTCCCTCACCAAATAGTAGAAAAAAATTGTTTGGTATAGTAGGTTTTTTATATTATTTTAATGGGTCGTTATTTTTAAGACAGGCACAGCTTTTTTGATTTTATGGACTGCACGCCACTGATTCTAAAAGTGCTTTTTTATTTTGTTATAATGTTATCTCAACGAAATTACTTTTCACACTATTTCCAGTACCAAATGTTGAAGATACATTGAAGCAAGTTTCTATTATAAAAATGTGTATCGAGATAAAATTTTTAAAAAATCAGAAATATTACATACTTATGAGAAATGGAAATCAATTCATAACACCTAATTTTATAACAACCACAAACCACAAAAAAGTAGTTCATCGGGACTTTATGAATTGTATTTTTCTCTTGTAAATTAAATAAATAATAAAAAAAAACTCAAAAGCAAAACCATGATATTTATCAAGCCATAAAAAACTACAATAACCTCCCCGTTGAATTGCGCTGTATTAATGATCAATCAGAACAAATAATTAATATTAAACTCTTCTTTAAAAATACTTACATACGTAAATATTTCTTAGAAAACATTTTATAAATAGAAGCAAATTAAATATTATGAAACTACCAAATTAAGAATCGTGGCTCCCTTATCACAAGAACTCATCTTTTCTGATAAGGTATGCACGACCAAGAATACCTTTTAATTAAACATATTTTGTAAATTTCTTGTAATAATAATAATAATAATAATCGGATGATTTATCTAGCGCCGTTTTTGTGAAAAACCACCTCAAGGGCGCTGTAATGCAACTTATAAGAAAAAAGAGGTTTATTTGATAGTACCTAGTATTAAAAGCTTCTTACGCTTTTTAAGGTAATTTTATAGATATTTTCGAGTCCTAAAATTCATTTTATGAATACTTTCCAGTCCTAAAAATTAATACCAATAATTCAATAAATACCAACTCTTCTTGTGCCACCAATCATCTAATAAATGTAACATCAATAGAAAAGGAGAAACAAATAACCATGTAAAACTATCATCTCTTTAAATTAAATTTTTCTTAAACTGTGTTCATCTGAAGCGACCTGCCAGGTAAGTATGTTTTTCTGTATCTGTCTGTACATAATTAGTTAAGAAATATTTGTACAGCGCCCTTGAGGTGATTTTTCACAAAAACGGCGCTATACAAGTCATCCAACTATTATTATTATTATCTACTTTTGAAAAAAAATTAACCGTGCATAGTTTCGGGCACAAAAATATTAAAGTGTTAAAAAATAACAACACGCTCGAATATTAAAATTCATTTGAATATGATGTGGAATCATCTCCTTTCAAGAATTACCACTGGACACCGTTTGATATTGATGTGAAAAAAAACACTTGAACCGTAGTGCTTTTTTCAAATTATTTTTCTTTTCAATCATCTTTGTGCTGCTATTTAAAATAATTTAAACGATCGCAGTGCCGTTCATTTTTGTCTACTTTATTTTGACAGGCTACATGTAGGTATATTGCACCGCTGTACCCAGGGCCGGCCCTGAGCTAAACGGCGCTTGGTGCAAGTTCAATTTTTGACAAAACAAACCGTTTTGCGGCAAATTCCTGGCCCAGAAAAGGTGTGATCATAGGAAAGGAGAACAGAATTTCTAGACCTAGGTATTTCCGGTCAAAACCAAGCGTCATAGGGCGGGTCAGTAGTGCGAGTTTTTATTTTTTGTCTTGGCAATAATGGCAATACTCCTTGTCTCCGCTGAGCGAAGCAGTCTTAAAATTTGATATTTCCCTTTGGAAATCGCGCTTTATTTATCGTTTTAAATTAAAAATGATACATACCTGTGTCCGATCCAATCCTTAGATACATGAATATTTTATTTAGAATTTTTCGTAATATCAGTTTAATTTTAAATTTATTTTCTTCGATTTGAATTTCATTTGATAATTCGCTAAAGAAATACGACTCGGAACAATTCATATTTACAGTTTTTGGTACAAAGCTTAGATTATTTTCGAATACCAAAGTAGGCACATACCCGTATTATGGTAGTCGACATATTATGATATTTTTTTGTAACTAACATACTCGTATTATATTGTATTTTAAATCGTAAAATAAAATTGTGTTTTGTCATATGTGATCCATAACCTAAATGACACATATAGCAACTAGGAGTGAGCCATGAGACGTAAGCTCCCCCCGATGCGATATGATTATTGCCAGATGTAGAAACTAGGAGCGAGCCATGGGACGTACGCTTGCAGCTATCTTCATATGACCACTGGTGAAATCTGCCGTCTGGCGGCAAAATCTTAGAGTAATAATATATTGTAACTCTAAGGGCAAAACCCAATTTCGGTTAGGCCACCGAGCAGTTAGGCCACCCGCTCGTCTGGAAGGCACTTTATGACTATAGATCATAGGTTCCCAAACTTTTTTCCCCTTTGCCGTTCTTTGCCCCCCCCCCCATAATAATACATAACGTGGACTCCTTTTTTTTCTCCCTGCCATGGACCCCCTGCAAATCTATATGGACTCCCAGGGTTCCGTAAGGACCACTTTGGGAACCTATGCTGTAGATAGACGATATTCCTGTGCCGGTTACTTGGAACCGGTTCCTTTGCAGTCACTGGAACCGATAGGTAATATTTTTTTCTTAGGAATCGGTTTCTTTTGAAATATTTGTCAAAAATAAACATATGTATTGGAAAAACTACACAAAATATTTCGAAATTTTAAGGAACTGTTTTTTCAGAATTTCTTGGGCGCTGTGTCATCTAGTATTATCAACGCCTTGGCGCTTTGACAAATCGGCCCCCGGAGCGGACTGCTCCAATAAGGAACTCCAGTACAATTTTAAAAAAGTATTATTAATAATCAACCTTCAGTACCAGTATATTTATTTATTTTTTTATAGGGAGTTTTCATGGTTAAAATAATTATCAAAGTTTTAATTATTCAAAGCCCGCCAAAACGCTTCAAATCTATGGCCGGTCAGTTTTGAGGTTAGAATGTTAAATGTTAAAACAAGGATGAGCTTCATCGTACATCATTCTATATTCTATTCATAGTAAACCATAACTAAACATTTGTAATGAAATTATGTACCTTTTTAGAAACGTTAATTCAAATAATAATAATAGTATTGAGTATTAATATTATCGTAATATCCGCATTGATAATTGGTTTGGTAATGAATGCTTTAATTTATTTCACTAATAATGGATTTTTATATTGAAGAACACTTATAGAGCTTAGAATCACCCAAATTAAGTTTAAATTGAGCCAAAACTAAAAAAAACACATTTAAAACACAAAACAAAAGTGAAGAATAAAAATGTCTAAACGAAAAAAAAAATATGCACGTAACGTCAGATGTTCCAAACGCAATTGCACCAACATAACACGATGTTTTGATGAGACGATTTTTTATTCACTTTTAGTATTTCACAAGATTTTACATATTATTTATTATACATAATAAAAGTTATATATTCAGAATCGGCGTTCGCTGATCTATATGGACAAAAAATTTTAAATTCATTATATTTTTCACTGGAGTTCCTTATTGCGCCATCACAGGACCGGCCCTGGCTGTACCTACTACAGTGAGTGGTGCCAAGATAACGGAGGAAGTTGATATTTCAGTGGGTAGGTAATAATGAGTATAATATTATTATATTGGAAGAGAAGAGAGAAATCCCTACAGTAAAGTTGATTGTTCACCTTGAATTTTAGTGTTTTCCTTCGCGAAACCGCGAGCGCCCGGTGGTCAATTTGTCACCACCTCAGATACGGTTTTCCTCACCGACTAACTTTATAATATAAAATATTTAAAAACTTTGCAACCTTTTTTGATGAACTGATAAATCCAACGGATGCAGGTAGCGAAACGATTACAATTCCCGCTAACACCGTCCACATGATTCGATTTACAAAAAAAAAAAACATCACCAAAATGCATGTTTTATTTTACTTTACTTTTAGGCATAAATATTAAAATGTTTTTCGGTCATATTCAAAAAAACTTAATTTGCCACAATGAACAACATGACATTATAGGAAAAGGGGTTTGTGAGTAGGAAATTTTGCACTTTAAACATTTTTTTACGTCTGATACTTTATTTTTTTATAGGCTTATAAAAAGACCCGCCAAAAAAATGCCCGGTTAAATGAAAGGCCAAGGTATGTACTACTTGCAGTATTTAATTAAATCATCTATGATATTTCTAGGCTACCGTACTTTGAAACCAAAAACACATGATTTTACATTACTTCGCATTGCATCGCCTCCAATCAAAAATTCAATTTTGTATGAAACGGGCACCGCAGCCGTTTCCCTTAAACAGTCCGTTTTTGGAGGCTGGTGGAGGTCATAGCGGTATTCTGAGGTTATTCAGCCAGTGGACGACATCTGGAGTCACTTAGTTCAGAACAGATGCAGCTGGATATCTTCAAGCAACGTTTTCCCACAATTTTGTTTTTTTTTTATTTTTTCTTTATTCTTTATAATATTACAAATTGCAATTTTTTTCGACCACCAGACTAGGCACATGCCCGTGTTTTGACGGTCAGATTTCAGTATAGTGGAATACGAAAATTATATCAGACGTATGGCACACAAGCGAACCGTAAGGGGCAACTGATTCCGATCTGCGGAAAGGGCTGGGAGGGGAGAAAGCACAACCTGTGTCGATTCATTGCAAAGGGGGGAAGGACACTTCCGACAAAACCCTTTTCCGATCTTTGTACAATTTGCAACATGCACAAATATAATTTGGTTCCAGTAAGAGGTGGTGCTCCGATGGTTCAGGTGAGGCGAAGGTCGGAGAGAAAGAAGGCGAGTAGAGCAGAAGTAGGCGTGGAGAGAACAGGAGGGCTTGTCGAGCGGACGGTTGCAGGCGATCTGTTTTTTTTAAACGTTGAACTTTGAATATACATTTTTTTTTTCAAATTTTGCAGGGTATTTGACGTCGTCTGAGGGAACACATTTCTCACAGACCGTGCAGTACATGTTAAACAGAATGAGGCTGAGAGTTGGGAGACTTGCGAATAGTGATAACATTTGTTTTCCATATGACCCAACTCCTTAACAAATTAATATAATTAAGTAACTGGAATGCAACAAATAAATTAAACAAAGGGGCCGCGTATAAAACATTGCGGGAGAGGCGAACACGTCCGATACAAAATTAAAGCATACATATATATAAAAGGCGAACCAATAACAGCAGGGATTATAGAGAAACATTTATGATAAATTTATAAAGAATTTCATAGACATTCAACCTGTATAATATTTATACGCATATGTATATTTATATGTAGTAATCGCACTGGAAGAGGAATAATTCAAAACTGCGCTACGAAATGCCATGTTATTATTAAATATTAAAAACAACAAATAAATTAATTTTCCAGTGTACATTGCATATCCGTTTTGTTATTAAAAATCTTATGTATTATTATGATGATAGGAGGATTTCAATATCGTCAGGTTATTCGTAACCACTGTTTGTCTTTCTTTAAAAAGAGCACTGATATTTCGAAATTGAATAGTATTATATTAATTTGAAAATTCATAGCTTACCACATTTAAATGGTCTATCATTGGAAAATGTTAACCACATAACGTATCTAGGCGTAAAATATGATAATTTAAATTGGGCTGACCACATTATTTATTTAAATAACAAAATTTAAAATAATCAGTAATGTCCTCGGTACAAAATATTCTATTAAGATGTAGACGGCTCTCTGCCAATCATTATTAGAATATGACATTATCGGATGGGGCAATGCTAATGATAATATTCTTAATTTACTCATTAGAACACAAAAAGCCATCATGAAATTTTTTCTTTAAGTCCCTATAAGAACTAGCACTGACGAAATCTTCAACAAACTTAACACTATGTCAATAGAACAATACTACTTTACATTCATTATTAATACAAAAAACAAGAAATAACAACAATCACACAAATATTTGATCTCAGAGTCAAAAACACATACAACAAGGAACCACAAACACAACATTTGGACAAAAAAAACTTCTTATTTTTTTATTAGTTTCTATATAATTTTGATATTACAATTTAAGGTAAATATTAAAAATATATACATATATATTATAGAATTTTTTCATAGTCCTCCTCACTAGGAGATCCTGTGCTGAGGCGGACCAGGTTTTGCAAAAAGGGGTTTCAGCGACTTCTATATTTCAACTTCAAGGTTAGGGTAGGGTCTTTCCAGTAATTTCTATGACGTTTTTTTGAGAATAGTAGTCAGATTGATATGACGGTGCGTAGGGCAGTGGGTATAATTCTAGGAATAACGCAAAAAGGGAGGAATAGAAAGGCGATTTTAGGTAGTTACAAGTAATTTATTTTGATAGTCGTGGGGTTAGTCTTAAAACTAGAGTAAAACTTAATTAGACATAATAATTAATAAAACTAGATACGCAATTACTTAATTCTACTGTTAAAGTCTTTGTACTTAAAATTAGAGGTTCACTGGCTTAGGCAATTACTTAATTCTACTGTTAAAGTCTTTGTACTTAAAGTTAGAGGTTCACTGGCTGACAGGGTGGAGGAATTATCATTAGAGTCAGAGGCACTTCCCTTTTTGGTGATGGCTGTCCAGGGTCCAGTGACTGCTTTGTATGTAGAGTCCTCGCGTTCGCACTAGGTATTCATGTACCTCCGGATCGGGAGTAGGTGCAACGCGGCGATAATCAGAGGCCTGGGCGGTCTCCGATGTTGATCTCCGAAGGGCGAAGATCAGTTGCTTCCTTCTGGGATGGAAGCGTAGAATTCCCTCGTCGTCAGAGGACCTGGGCGGCCTCTCAAAGGAGCGAGAATAGGAACCTTCCTGGGCGGAAGGTTTCACTTGGCTGTCTGTCCTGGGCGGACTACTGCAACCGACTTTTCCGTCCTGGGCGGACTCTTGCAATGACTCGTGCTTCCTCGGTGGAAGACTGCACGCGACTGTCTCCTGGAGCCTACTGTCCTTCTATCTACCTGTCTACCTGTAGGTATTATCTTTTAACCCGCATTGTTCAGCGGCCTTTGTTCCGTCGGGCGGCTCAATTCCTTTGAGGTGTTTATTGCGATCTCATAAAATTCCAAAGGAATTGCGGACTTTCCCAGAATAGCAATTAAGATTATATTATTTTAGTTACGATTTTTCTAACAATAGTTTCGGCTAGCCTTTGTACTAAATTCATTTTATGGCCGGTCTAATCTGGGAATTCCTATTATTTAAAATGCACATTTTAAAGCTAAATATTTCGGTGAATTCGGTCAATTATTTTATGTGATTACAAAAGGCTATATCAAGTTCTTGTTCTGGTAATTCCTTAAGCCAAGTTTTGCTGGACTTAATGCAATTATTGATTATATTATTTATATATTATATATAACGTATATTATATATTATATTATGTTATACTATGGTACTAAAATCTACAACAAAATCCCACTATCCTTCAAAAATCACAACAGCCATAATAAATTAAAAATCATATAAAACACTGGATACGATACATATTAACACCAAATACACCGAAACCACCCAACTGCACAAATTAAACCTTACAATTATTATATTTTTTTCATCAAGCACATCAATTTAATATTACGTAATTTAATCTTTTGTAAATGAAATCCTCAGCACGGGAAATCCCAGTGAAGATATAATTATTTGTTATTTTGTTATATAATAAAAAATTGTTGTAATAATATTATTAAACGTAGTTTAGATCTTTGATTGATTTTTAGAATACATTTTACAATTTTAGAAGAATTGGAAGCACGGACGGCCAACATCTTTACCGGTAAAGATGCTGAATCGGCCCCTGGTTTCATGCAAGTTCGTGCAAGAAGAAATGAAATGATTGCCTTTGTGTTCCGGTGCGTAATTCGTTACGTTTTTAATAATAGCATGAATGAAGTCCCACGCAATACGTCCCACCCCCCACTTCCTACTGCAACCACTCCGGCGCCCGCTGATTCATACCTACGTAATGCAGATATGGACTGACTAGCTAGATACCAGGTACCTAGCAACCAGTGGCGGTTTTCTCCAAGTGCATTTGCGCAGTGAATTCCCATAAAGAAATATGAGAAAATCAAACAAACACGATATATAAGGCACTGAACGGGCTGGCACCATCATACTTGACTGATCTCTGCGTGACGGACAACCTTACTCAGAGACAACTCACGTACAGGTCGGCCAAGTCTGATGCGTCGAACAGACTGTTTGAACCCTCTCGTAGGAATGCTGATAAATTTGGGGCCAGAGCTTTCAATTCAATTTTCATTCTTGGAATAACCTTCAATTTGGTTTGAGGTCAGAAAGCAATTTCGAAACCTCTAAGAAAAGTCTAAAAACATATCTACAAGCAATTTCGAAACCTTTAAGAAAAGTCTAAAAACATATCTACAAGCAATTTCGAAACCTTTAAGAAAAATCTAAAAACATATCTACAAGCAATTTCGAAACCTTTAAGAAAAGCCTAAAAACATATCTACAAGCAATTTCGAAACCTTTAAGAAAAGTCTTAAAACATATCTACGAGCAATTTCGAAACCTTTAAGAAAAGTCTAAAAACATATCTACAAGCAATTTCGAAACCTTTAAGAACATATCTACGAGCAATTTCGAAACCTTTAAGAAAAGTCTAAAAACATATCTACAAGCAATTTCGAAACCTTTAAGAAAAGTCTAAAAACATATCTACGAGGCGTATCCAGAAAGTATCTAAAAACGTATCTCGTATTTAGAAGGGGCTACAAACTTTAACAAGATGCAAAGCGTCCTTGAGGTGAGTTTAATCACTAAAAGGCGTTATCGAAAAATTGTATCATAATATTACCACTTAAATTCGGTGCTTATGGATAACTCTGCCCGAGAGCGAGTCCGAAATTTGTACGGAATAATATTTTGATAGAAACAAGAGATTTTTTTTCTGTGATTTAAGTAAGTTAATTATAAGATGATAATTTGTTATATAAAAAAACTAACATTTCTTACTTAAATTGTGATATAAAATTATTTTTTGTAACATACGACATTATATTATCCATTAGCCACGGACGCTTTAATGAATCGCCGTTTTTTGCTGGTAGGTCGCTTACCAAGACCTAAATTAAATTTAATAATGTTATTATTAAGTTCTCCAAGTATTTTTAGTTTTTATTATTGTGACAGCTGTTTCGGCGTTCAAGTCCAATTTCAAACTGCGGTTAATCCACATTGTGACGACTTATTTATATGATTTTGTTTACTCCCACCCCATTCTAATTTGGACGACTTTTTAATAATATTTGATTTTTGAAATTTTGATTTTGAAACTATCACCAGGGTTAAACTTCTCCTGTCATTCCATGAAAAACTTTCAAAGTGGTTACCTACCCATGTGTGTCCGGGTTATTTTGAGAATGAGGGAAGCGTTGCATGTGTTAGGGCAAACGGTGATTTTACGGCGTGGTTTGACATCACAAAAGGTGTTAAGCAAGGCTGCGTAATGTCACCGTGGTTATTCAATCTATACATGGATAACTGTATGCAAGAATTGAAAGAGGTGAACTTGGGCGCCAAAACGAGTAGTCTGCAAGTATGTTGCCTGTTGTATGCTGATGATGCGGTGCTGATTGCTAACAGTATGGAAGATCTACAGTCCCTCGTATCTAGGATGAACGAAGTATGTATGAAGAATGAGCTAATGATGAATGTAAATAAATCCAAAGTTATGGTGTTTGAAAGAGAGAGTACGAAAACAGTGTGCAATATAGTTGTGAATGATGAATACTTGGAGCAGGTCAATGAGTTTGTGTATTTGAGAAGTATGTTTACGAGAGATGGAAAGACAGATAGGGATATTGAAAGAAGGGTGAATGCAGGAAACTACATTAACGGAGGACTGAAGGCGGTTGGCGCATACAAAAAGTTGTCCAAGGAAGCGAAGCTAGCAGTCCACAATGGAGTGCTGATACCAACCATGATGTATGGCAGTGAGGCAAGGAACTGGCAGAGGAAGGATGAAAGTAGACTGAATGCTGTAGAAATGAGATCTCTGAGACGAATGTGTGGTAAAACCATATATGATCGTGTGAAAAATGTTGAGATACGTAAAGAATGCAAGGCTGATGTAAGCGTAGTGAGCAAGATTAAGAAAGGGACGCTTAGATGGTTTGGGCATGTAGAGCGAATGAACGAAGAAAGGAGTGTAAAGAGAATATATGACGCGAATGTGAATGGAAGAAGAGCCCGGGGACGCCCGAGGAAGACATGGCACGATCAAGTGAATCAAATACTCGAGTCGGGCCATGTCAGAAGTCGGAATAACAGAAAAGAATGTATGAGGCGTTGTATGAATGTGAATGAAGCAAGAAGTGTATGCCAAAATCGAGTTGTTTGGCGGTCCGTCCTCTCTGCCTACCCCTGCGGGGAAACGGCGTGATGGTTAGTTAGTTAGTTAGTTAGTTATCCTATATAACCTCATTTCAGAAGATTCTATCTTTGTATCGATGCTTCGTTTAGTCAAATCGTGAAATGTCCAGGTTTTCAGGCGTACGGGAAAATAGAGAATACATAACAACGAACAAAATGGCAAATATATAAATATAAAGTACGCCCTGAATTTTTTTCGCGCGCGATAATTTTCAACTTTAAGTGAAAACTTCCACAAACAAAAATGAAGAATTGTATTAAAAGTGTTTACAATATTTGAGTAATATTATCAAGATCGTTGATCGAACTAAAAGAAATCGAAAAACTCTATATATTCCAAGCAAATGTCTACCCTAATGAACGGCGGAACATATGAAAAGGTCGATCAAATTCAAATGATTTGAAAAAGAAATGATCTCAGGGCTTCACAAATGCGATTCAAGTGGTAATCGACCCTGTTACAGAGTGGACAAATGCGAGCAAAAATCTAACTTTTTGAAAAATAATTCCGCTGATGAAATTAGAGTATTAATATATAAGATGACCGTGAATAATTTAACGTGAACACATAAAATCATGTTTTTCACTATTAACCTCGGGCGAATTACAAGATTATAAATAATAATAATAAGTATTTACTCCTATACGTGGGGAGTTTGGTGCTGTATGAGAAAAACTTTTTTACAAGTTTAAATAAGATTCTTTTGATACGTAATGGTACTTTGTTTTATCATAAAGCAGACCCTGTCAGCCCAGTGAGTCCTTGTTTAGTTTTGAGAAGGCGTCTGTCTACCTGCAAAACGCATCTGCGTTCCACTCCCACTATGGAAGGACGGGTTCAGAACTGATTCACAGCGCAGCCACCCGTCACGCCGTGCATTCCATCATACCACCTCTTTACAGTTTCCGAAAACTCTTGTTCAAATTTTCTAAATTTCTGTTTATTTTCCCCAAACCCAGTGGGACATGGATATTCATCGTTTCTATGATCTGGGTGGACATGGCATCCCCAATAGGGTATTTTCACATACTATGGATGCCGTTAAAAATGTATGGAAGATTATATTTCTGATTCTGATAATCGCACTAAAAATGTGTAATTTTTATATTTTCATTCAGAATTATTGATTTTCTAAAACCGCACATTACGATACGGTTAAAACTGACTAAAACGTCATTATGATGTACATAACGCTACTGGCTGGTAAGACGGCTGTCACCGACGTTGGTCGGCGTGACGTCGACAACGCCATATTCACGAACAAAAACGAACATGTCGTTTTGGCGGCATATCAATAATGGCACAATATAAATCATTATAGAAAATTTATTTGTAAACAAATGTCATCGTTATCCTTATTTTTTTCTTAACTTTTGTAGACAATGAAAAAAAAACAGTGTAATTACCCTATTGGAGTATGACAAATCAGTGGCGATTTTGCAATGAATTTGTCTTAAAATTTTACCATACTTTAAAACAGCACGCTATTCGAATCCCATACGTGCGTTTTGAATTCAGCGTCTATGGTAATTTCCTTTCTAAGAAATAGTTAATATACTTTATACTCATGGTGCTTCAGTGGAAAACCGTGGAAGCGTGCAAACCTTTAGAAATCTGTTAGATGCCCAGGTGCGCAGCGACTATGAGATTTGTAGGGAATAGTATTATTTAAAAATCAAAAAAGTTTTTTTCTGTGATCATTGTTTACATTGTTATTAAAATAAGTTAATTGTTAAAAAAGACATAGGACATTATATTTATTATATTCAATGTGTAATGATAGCCTGTCCAAAAAGAAAAAATAAATGTGAAAACAAAAAAAATAATAAAAATAATAAATTCGTAGAATAGACGTAATATAAGAATAATATAAGAATAGGAAGTAATATTTGTACAGCGCCCCTGATGTGATTTCTCACAAAAGCGGCGCTATAGAAATGGTCCGATTATTATTATTAGCCACAGACGCTTTAATGAATGGCCAAATTGTATCTTATTGCTAGGTCACTTATCTCTGGTGCAGTGATATGATGAAATTTCTTTAGATCTAGGGAGAAATATGAATAATTTTGGAAAAGATCAAAGTAGGGTTTATAGATGAGCGATTTTTTTTTCTCCCTTTTTTAATCTCCGATTGAACTCGCAATGAGATAGGCCAGGAACTGTCACTGATTGTCATAGATATCGTACAATATCTATGGGCATTGTGATGTAGAAGGGAGTGGGAAGGGAAAGAGGAACTAAACACAGCTAAACCATTTCAAGCAACGTTTCCAATCTGAAAGACGTCCTTTACTAGGGCGATACTGAGAGTGGCCACTAGTCTAAATAGCAAACATTCTGATATAAATGGGAAGACCGTTCTTCCCAACCCCACCGAGCAACTGTTGAGCCAAAATTTTATCTCAACACTGTTCAAATGCACAAATACGCTCTTCCCAACGAAATTCTCGATCAAATTTACGATCTATTTAGGATATCGATTTTTGTGGTTTTAGAGGATTAGTTATAAAAAGTGTCAACGGGGTGAACAAATGTTAGTGAAATGTCAAACGTCATTACTGGTTCGCGACCTATTTATTGCGATTCAAATATTGAATGACGAAGATTTATTTCCGTTTTCGAATGTCGAAATGTGATTTTTCCATGCTTTAAATAAAACTGAAGAGCACCTAACTTATTTAACTTATTATAAGCTATGTTTTGTCTTGTTTTTCACGAAAGAGAAACGTCAAATATCAAATGTACGAAACGAATACTGTACTTCCACTTTGTTTTTAACGCATACGTTTGTGAAGTTCAAAATGTTGGTTTATGTATTAGTTTTTAAAACAAATTATTTATCTTCATAATGAATACAATATTAACTCATCTATATTAATTTCACATTGTTAGTTTTTACTTTGATGTCATTTTATTGCCCATGAAAGTGGGCGGGCACCTTCATACACAATTTAGGATGTTCAACGAAAAAAATGCTTGGAAACAGGCAAACGGAGCCTTGCTCAACAAAACACTTGGCTGATCGGCGCCTCATATTGATCATTCGAAAAGTTGGGAAGAACGGCCGTTAGTCTAGTATTAAGTAAGTCTGGTAATCCACAATCCAAGGTCAGGATTAAATTTAATAATGCTGATGTGAGGATTATGTGTATAGCTTGGAATTTAATGTGAAATGTATCGCCTTAAAATTTAACACAAAACTACATTAACGTCATCTGTTAGCTACAGTGGCTAATAGCAGGAATTTTGGGATAAATCCGTGGTCAAAGGGTTTGATCATAATTCGTAAGATGGCGATGTACAAAAACAAGGTAATTCCCGGAATTACTGAAATAATGAGTCTTTAGTTGCATTATTATATAGTTATTTAGTTACAAAACGTCATTATTATGGTAATACCAAGCTACTGAAAATGTCTTAGAAATGCATTATTCACATTAAAATGAGTTCACGTATTCGCGTTTGACAGTTCGTTTTAAAGAAACAAGATAACACATCATAATTGTTTTTTTTTTACATATGTGCACAATTTTGATCTGTGAATTTGATTTTTTATTTTATTTATATTACATCGAATACATAGTTATTACGATACATAAAATTTCAGACATATAAAAAAAGCGTTAAATAATAAAAAAAAATTGAAGTACCACTAATTTCTGAACACCGTTTGGTTAAAGAAAAACATGTGTACTTGGATACTTTTTTAAACTGAATTTGATTTTCTTATGAGCCATTTTTTTATTGCCATTTAAACCTTTTAAATGATTGCAGCGCCCTCAATTTTTGTCTACTTTTTAGCAAACTGTGCATCAAGGTTACCGTAGGTTATAAAGATTCCTAGAAATTTAATTTGATCATAATCATAGTTATTTATGCTTTTTGATTTCGATAAGTCAGTGGAGCCCCAATCGATTATCATTAGCGATACCAATGCATATGAAGCAATGTTTAAGCAATATCCTATCAATTTTCATCGTGAAAATATCTATCTATCTATATATATATATATATATATATATATATAAAAATGAATGTTTGTCTGTCTATGGGCCCCCGATTTTCTCGAAAAGTACTAACCGATTTCGCTGAAAATAGCAAAGGTTGTTCTTATTAGTGACGGAAAGATTTAGAGAGTAGTTTGAATGAAATCCAATATGTAAAATAGACGCTATAAAGTTTTAAAATTAGTATGAAAAACATTGAACCCGCCATGTTGTATTGAAGTTACTCTGGTTAGCCACAGATTAGATATTTAAAAGAAGAATGTTTGTTTGGGTAGAATATTTTCAATATGGAATACACGAATAGGTACCTACTTATTATTCAGATAAATTTTGAAAAAATAAATGTTTGGAATAAAATAAAATTTTCCAACTGTATTTTTGTTTAGAGATAGTAATAGTCGTCACGTGACATTACTTTCGCTGTCATATAAATTATGGCATCCAAACGGCAAGCAGGAATTCACAATATATATAGCGAGGCCAGGTACACGTCAGCTACTATTTTTTAAACATATGTTTTACATAGAATAAATAAGACCACAAAACTACGAAGTGGGCGTGTTTCATGATCCAAAAGTCTGTCCATTTAGGCCTTAAATTACAAATTCAAATTTCGCTTTTTCAGTAAAAATTTCACAAAAATTGTCAAAAGAAGCAAAGTTAGCACAGTGGAGTGATGATACCGACCCTGTATGGCAGTGAGGCGTGGAACTGGCAGAGGAAGGATGAAAGTAGACTGAATGCTGTATAAATTAGATCTCTGAGGTGAATATGTGGTAGAACCATGTATGATCGTGTGAAAAACGTTGAGATTCGTGAAGAATGCAAGGCTGATGTAAGCGTAATGAGTTAGATGGAAGGGACGCTTAGCTAGTTTTGGAATGTAGAGCAAATGAACGATGAAAGGAGTGTATGGAAAATACAATATGACGCGAATGTGAATGGAAGAAGTTAGGGACGCCCGAGGAAGACATGAGTCTTGCCATGTCAGAAGTAAGAAAAACAGAAGAGAATGTATGAGACGATGTATGAATGTGAATGAAGCAAGAAGTGTATGTAAAGATCGGGTTTTTTTGCGGTCCGTCCTCTCTGGCTACCCCTATGGGGAAACGGAGTAATGGTTAGTTAGTTTTTTAGTTTCAGTACAAAATAATTTGGAATGGAATATATATTATACGATGTCAGGCAGTGTAAGAGAGGCAGAGCGCTGTATTTACATTGCTCTCTTACTAAGAGCAGTGATAGGGGTGAATTCGTACATCCGTCACTCCTGGACTCACTGACCCGCAGATTCCTACTCACTCCTTATACCTCTTTCTTTCACGGAATTTCCCCACTTATCTTTCCTTAAAATATCCCTTCACACAGCATCCCCAAAGATGACATTGAAGAATTATTTTATTATCTTTATGAATTTACGTTTTAAAAAAATATATATATTTTTTCTCGGAAGATTATTCAATTTGTATGATTTTTCAGATAATAATTATTGCTTATAATAATTTGTTTAATATTTGTGCTATGCATAAAAAAAAATCTTGTCTTGTAAACATTAGTTTAATCATTTAAAATAATAATATCTGGCAAGTAAAAAAATATTCTTACAATAAAATGTAGATTCGATAGAATCTCGACGCCACCTAGTGAGAGAGTTAGCACTAACAACGCCTTTCCCACAAAAATAAAGATGGTTGTTTCCAGTGAGAAAAAATGTAATAAGCAATGATTGTAGTCTGAAGAACTAGTACATGTTGACTAATTTGGCGGGTACTGAATAACCTGCCGTAGCTCAGTGGTAGAGCACTTGTCCGGTAAACGAAAGGTCGCGGGTTCGAGTCCCGTCGGCAGCATGTATTTTTTCTCGGAAGATTATTCAATTTGTATGATTTTTCAGATAATAATTATTGC
Source organism: Halesus radiatus (assembly GCA_022606495.2). Lineage (NCBI taxonomy): Eukaryota > Metazoa > Arthropoda > Insecta > Trichoptera > Limnephilidae > Halesus > Halesus radiatus. The sequence continues at coordinate 80,570 of JAHDVE020005247.1, read as the reverse complement.
TTATAATAATTTAATTAATTTGTACCTGCGACCGTAGAATAGAGCCTTAGCCCTTGGCCACGGAGGGATCATTCAACAATTATAGACGATTATCTTCTTCTTCTGCTACCCTCTCCCATCGACAGTTGGCTATCAGCAGAATACCCTCCCCCCTGCACCCTGCAGTCCAGAACCGCTATGAGGAACTGCACTTGTACCAGAAACATACTTTACGAAGCTATGAATTGCGGCGTCTCCCATCGACAGTTGGCTATCAGCAGAATACCCTCCCCCCTGCACCCTGCAGTCCAGAACCGCTATGAGGAACTGCACTTGTACCAGAAACATACTTTACGAAGCTATGAATTGCGGCGTCTCCCATCGACAGTTGGCTATCAGCAGAATACCCTCCCCCCTGCACCCTGCAGTGCAGAACCGCTATGAGGAACTGCACTTGTACCAGAAACATACTTTACGAAGCTATGAATTGCGGCGTCTCCCATCGACAGTTGGCTATCAGCAGAATACCCTCCCCCCTGCACCCTGCAGTCCAGAACCGCTATGAGGAACTGCACTTGTACCAGAAACATACTTTACGAAGCTATGAATTGCGGCGTCTCCCATCGACAGTTGGCTATCAGCAGAATACCCTCCCCCCTGCACCCTGCAGTCCAGAACCGCTATGAGGAACTGCACTTGTACCAGAAACATACTTTACGAAGCCATGAATTGCGGCGTCTCTCATAAATAAATCTTGCCGGGATTTTCAAGTTAACCTTTACGTACCTGAAGGTAAAAATACGTACCTACGATCCGAGGGGGGGTCAACAGGGTCCCCCATAAAAACGCGAAGCTACCGTGACTCTTAAAAGACCATTTTTTTCTCATCTAATGATTGAAATTGAGTACATTTTAATTCAAATTACAATTCAACACATCTCTTTTAAAGAAGTTGAGTATATACATTGCGATTACAGGTTTGCATAATGATGTTTCCCGAATGTGTCAAAAGAAAGTGATGTTTGAATTTTCATTTTGCTCTTTCTAGTAACGCTGATATATTAGTTACTATCGTTTTAACTAGACATCGCCCATCTTCAGTCAGCAGTCAATCATTAAATAATGCAAAATGTTAAAGAGGATAGTTCGAAAACGAGCGTATATTGACTCTATTTTATTCTAGCCTTAACCAAAAATCTATTTTTTCGACCGCACTCATGGCTTTTTTGCGGGGAAGAAATGTTTTTAATTTTGTCAGATTTGATAGATATTTTTAATTATCTGAAAAAATAATAACAGTATAATTTATTTTTTAAATTCAAATTGATTACCGAATAGTTTTTCTTGGATAAGGAACTCCAGTCCATTTTATTTTTTTTATCAATAATGACATTCAACCTTAAATACGAGTATATTTTCTTTTTTTTTTCTAAAGTTAGTTTTCATAGTTAGAATATTTTTCAAAGTTTCAATTTTTCAAAGCCCGTCTAAACGCTCCAAATCTATGGCCGGTCGGTTTTGATCAGTTTTGAGGTCACAGCGCCCTTGGGGTGATTTCTCACAAAAACGGCGCTATACAAGTCATCCAACTATTATTATTATTATTATAATGTCAAATGTCAAAAAAGCATGAGCTTTACCGTACATAACCTTTTTAGAAACTTTAACTCAAAGAATAATAATAGTATTGAGTATTAACATTATCATAATATCCATATTGATAATTGGTTTGCTCATGAATACTGTAATTTATTTCACTACTAATAAAGATACAAAACAAAAGTGAATAATAAAAATGTCCATACTGATCCAAAAACAGAATGCGCACAGAACACTGCGAGGCGTTATTACAATGCAAAGATATAACAGTGAATAAATTACAAGACCCTAATTGATAGGCCAAGCAAAACTACTCGTAAAATTGTAGAAAGATTTGATCTAAGATCTTTTTTGATTGAAACTTCGATAACGCAATTAAAAACCATTTTAGAAATTCACACCACGCAATTGTTACATTTCGCCTGACGAGAAAAATAATAACAATTTTTGTAGCGGTATTCTCTCTTTCATAGAAAAAATACAATGGGGCGATAAAATTGAAGAAAAAAATACCATTGTTCTTTGTGAAAAAATGTGCGTTTATCTATGGTTAGTACGAATCAGGTAAATACATGGCCTGTCGGCATCTCGGAGTCAACAGTACCTGCCTGATCTGAAGGGAAATTCTGTAATTGATGATTGAATAAGTTTGCATATTGAAATGTCGTGGGAATAAAAAATAATTGCTTTACTTTACACAAAGGGTAACTACTCATTCATATAGCTTGTAAGATAGCGGTTAGCCATACATTTATGACGTCTGTCTTGTTTTAATTTTTATTTTTTACTAGCTGATGTGTACCCGGCCTTGCTCCGGATTTTTTTTGGAATAAAGTTATGAAGTTGTGAATTCTTGCTCGTCATTAGGGCACCGAAAGTAACTATCTCCAAATAAAGAAACATTCATTTGAATATTTTATTTCATTCCAAACTTTAATTTTTTCAAAATATATCTAAATCATAAAGTTCTTAAGTAGGTACCTACTCGTGTTTTCCATTTTGAAAATATTCTACCCAAAAAACTTCTTCTTTTGAATATGTAATCTGTGGCTAACCAGAGTGTTATATATATGGGCTAACCTAAATAAAATATGGCGGGTTCAATGTTTTTCATACTAATTTTAAAGCGTTTTAGCAACAGTTTTACATATTGGATTTCATTCAAACTACTCTCTAAACCTTCCCGGCACTAATAAAAACAAACTGTCCTATTTGAAGCGAAACCGGTGGTGTATTTTTCGAGAAAATCAAGGACAAACAAATAAATTTACATTGATTTATATATAGATTGTTTTACTGCTTCACTGAGAAATGTTATTATCTTTTGGCAATCAAATTTTTTTTAAATGGTTTGTTTTATTTGTCATCTTGTCATATATGTCTTAATAATTGACTATTTTTTACATTTAAGAATGACCTCAAAAGCGCTTAACACCCCCATTCCGAAAGGGGTTTGTGTTATATCTAAGTTGTTTTTTTACGTCAAATACTCTGCAATTTATATAATAAGGTACTCCAGTGTAAAAATATATATTTATATAGAACAGCAAACGCCGATTCTGAATACATAACTTTTATTACATATAACTGTACTTAGAATTTATAAATCTTTTATTTAAAATAATTTATAAAAAATTGTTAAAAATAAATATAAAAATTTAATTGGAACAAGCACTCAAAACTTTGAAAATTGTATCAGTAAGTACCCATTTTAACAATTTCGATTGATCAAAAACGATTGGTATTCTCTCTGTGGCGTCATTATTAATAAATTAATGAAATAATATACTTAGTATTCACCACTTTATTAATACGCAGATATATAGAATATATACTCCTGATGGAGAAATCATCGCTTTCGAAAAATGAAACATAAAGCGGTGAATACAAAGAATATTAATTATTTCATTTTCCTAATTTAACCATCATTCAGAATCGAAAATTAGCTTGAAATGAAATTAGCCGTGTCTGGTAATCAGATCTGAACCGTCGGGTACTTCCCAACCTTCCTCCACCCTATCTCCTTCCCCTCCCACTCCATTCAGCCTCACAACATACCCCAATTGGGGGTGTCATAGTCCCACTAGGTGTGAGCAGATGGGACTCTTTTGCGGTGTTCACATAATATGTTTAGTTTAAAATAATCTTCAATATTCAGGTAGGTACTTATTGGAGTATTTCATATTCACTTTAGAACCTGGTCACCAGTCACTAGTGGAATAGGTGAACATCACACCCCGGAATTTCAGTTGCTCTCTGCTCACTATTTACAATATTTACTTTCGTCAATTTGCTCCCTGATGTGTGCCTAAGCTGTGCCTACCTTGAGAAGGACAACGAACCATAAAATAAATTAAAAGATAAGAGAAAGTTTCAATTATTCAAAGGCCATTTTCTATTACTCAATCCTCATTTTTTTATACCCGAACTTTAAAAACTACACACAGCTTACCTTTGGTAATAGATCAATTCACGCCACTGAAGCCGACTAATGACATTACAGTCTTTATTTATTTATACTAGGCCATGATCACACACCAGTGGCGTGCATTGCTCTATGGCTAAAGGTAGACTGTGGTAATTTTCAAGTTATTTTGAAAAGGACTATTTTATTATTATATTTCGCTGACTTTTGTGGAAAAATGAGCATATAAATTAACTATTCGTTTGTAAATACCTACGATCTATAATATAATATCAGGTAATTCTGATAAAAACACACTTCAATCAGTTGGATAAAAGAACGAAAAAAATTAATACTTTTAAAACCCTAAATAATCCATAAAAACTCTCTAACTGCTCACTAGTTCGCCCTCATCTTGAATATTCCAGTGTTATTTGGTCTCCTTTCTATGCTGTTCATATTCATCATATTGACTCTGTACAACATGGAATTGCATGGAGATTAGGGCGAGAAAGAGGCGATTATTCCTATGTTGAAATTGAACAAACCATAAATATTTCTACATTAGAAAAGTGTAAGAAAGACTTTGATCTTATTTGAATTTTAAAAATAATTAATTGTATTATTAACACAATTTCTTTGTTGCAAACTCATTCAGTTCAACATTCCTTGCCGTGGACTCAGAAACAATGAATTGCTTTTCCTCAATAAACACTCTACTCATTATGGGTATCATTCTTCATTCTCCAGAATGTCGAGATTTGTTAACTCAAGCCAGGGCCTTGACATTTTTGGTACTAGTCTGAATGATTTTCGTAGGGCTTTACGAAATAAGAACTCGAAGATTATAATTTAGAATGTCTAAAATCATGGACTCTACTAAAACTATGTTCAGGCTTTGACTTGAATGTTCTCTCAAATGTATATTTCTGTACTCTTTTTGTCATTGCTTCATTCTTGTATTATGTATGTGCTGTTCTTGATTTCATTGTTATGTATTTTGTGTAATTGGAAATTCGTCCGTAAATAAAAAAAAAATAATAAAAAAATACCTTTTTTCATTTTTTCAGTTGAAGAGTTGTTATTTCATTATTCTTTCCATAGATGGTACTGCAAAATAGTATTTTGGATCGATTTATTTAAAACATAACGGTGGTGTTGAAACTAAAAAAGCAGACAATTTATAAAAAAAGTTAAAACCTTTAGTGCAGGGGTCCATAACCAGTGAGGAATTGCTCCCCATGGGGGGATGGAGAGAGTCTGAAAATATTGGGAAATGCAAAAATAACAAAAAATATGTTGTGATTTCTTATGCGAGAACGATTCTATGTATGTACTCACGTCTGTCTTCTACTCAACTTCTTATCAGTTCCTAAACCAGAGATTCAAGTCTATGGAAGATGGGATTATCTGGTTCTATGTAAGACTGAAAAACAACCCACTGTATGATAGTGCAGATTTGGCACCACAAAGCACTGAAAGGTTCAATTTTTGGGTTCTATCGGAGGAGATTGGGTGGAAATTTATTATGTATAGGTACTTCAAAAAGGGGGGGGGGGAGAATAACCGTGAAAAGGTTAAGGTCCCCTGCTTTAGTGGATTGGTAACGAAATGTACCTAATTTCAAAACGTAAAAAAATTACTATCAATGCATGCAGTGTGTACAAGTTGTGCGGAGGCATACATTAATGTTAAAACATTCTTATTCCCCTTAAAAAACTAAAATGTATTGCGACCCCCATCAAAAGGGATAAAATTAGTGAAAGAAAACATTTGAACGATTGCGAAAAATAATCACAAATTTGTGGAAAAAGATACGTTTAAAAAATGAAGTTTGTTATATTTGTTGTCCGTTATCTTTTAAATTATTTTTCTGGTTATTTTTTCTTGGATAAGGAGAATATGATACGAATGTGAATGGAAGAAGAAGCCGGGGACGTCCGAGGAAGACATGGCACGATCAAATCACCTTCTCAACGAAATCACTTTTAGCACTATTTCCAGTACCAAATGTTGAAGATATACTGAAGCAAGTTTTTATTATAAAAATGTGTAAAGAGATAAATCTTTAAAAACAATCAGGAATATTACATACTTATAAGAAATGGAAATCAATTCATAACATCTAATTTTATAACAGCTCAAATGCAAAACCATTATATTTATCAAGCCATAAAAAACTATCATAACTTCCCCGTTGAAATGAGCTGTATTGATGACCAATCGGAACAAATAAATAAAATTAAATTATTTAAAAAAAAACTTACATATGTAAATATTTCATACAAAACATTTTAAACATAGAAGCAAATTAAATATGATACCAAATTAAGAATCCTTGCTCCCCTATCAGACACAAGAACCCCTCTTTTCTGATAAGGTATACACGACCAATATACCCTTTAATTAAATGTATTTTGTAAATTACTTGTAATGTTTGTATTATTATTATATAACTTATGAGAGATGAAAAGAGTAAAAAATATATTAAAAGCAATACTTGAGTCGGGCCATGTCAGAAGTCAGAATGACAGAGGAAAATGAGATGTTTGAATGTGAAACGGCGCGATGGTTAGTTAGTTAATTTTTTGGGGGTAGGCACAGCTTTTCAGCCTTTATGGACTGCACGCCACTGTTACACATATACCAAAACTAAAAAGATTAATGTATTATCTGATCTTATTCCCATAGACTCAGCCTGTCATATTGATTAATAAAAAATCATTTCGATTGAATACAAATCTGATGTGAATTACACAGGGGTGGACTTACTTGTTCTCTGAATGAGCGCTGCCGAGGGGCCCGCAAAAAAGCATGTTTATGTTTTCTTTTCATAAATCCAAATTTATTTTATAACTAATCTAATTACAAACATTTTATTATGGTTATGCTTTTACTGAAAATTAAGTTTAAAAAAGTGACGAGGGTTATTTATTTTATGAATTATTAAATAATTTAAAATACGTGACTTGCTTTTGATATATTATATCTATGGTATAGTGCAATGTGGGGTGTTGATTCAACCAAAAAGTTCACTTCCTGTTTATTATAAAACAAAACTAGATGTACCAGACCTATGGCACACAGACGAACAGTAGGGGGCAGCTGATCCCGATCTGCGGAGAGGGCTGCGCGGGAAAAAAGTACAACCTGTAGGGGGAAAGACACTCTGACAAAACCTTTTTTCCGATCGTTGTACAATTTGCAACATGCACAAAAACTCGAATAATTATAACTCGAAATAGGAAATTCTAGCAAAGTTAAACGCGGAGAAACGGGGGAATATCGCATAAAAACAAAGACACCTAGTAAATTATAAATAAAACATTATTTTATTTTAGCTACTCGTTCAGGCAGTAGCCTTGTTTATATTCTGAAGGGTGATTTTATATTTAATCTCGAATTCCTAACCAATTAATTGTTTTTTTTTTAAATGTAAGTTTAAAGTCATATTTATGTTGGTCAATTTATTTTATGTTTTATTTTTTGTACACCATGTTTGTCATTTTAAGTGAAACACGCCCTTGGAGACCTAATGTTCTTTCAAATGAAAGTAACAATAACTTCTAAAATATTGAAAACAAAACAACGATAAAAATACACGATCATTTTTTAACTAATTCATTTATATTAATGTTTTATTACGGTTAATTTTAATTCTGGTCTGAAAAGGGGTAAGTGTTGAAGCGAGTAGGCCCCCTGAATCCATCCCTGCATATATATAGAGAAGTACCTTTCTACGTAAGTAAGTACTTTTCGCGCAGATTCTGCCAGATGTCGACTTACGTTCCTACCTTACCTTATACACGCAACAGACACTGAACAGAATTCCCCTATATGCGTGTCCGCGTACCCGAACTAAGCTTTATCTTAATTAATTCTGCTGAAATTGTTCGAACGTTATTTTCAAAAATCAGTCGGTCGCGGGTTCAAATCCCGGCGTGCGAAAGTAAATATTAATTGATTAAAATGTGTTATTTCACACTTCATTCGTATAAAAAAAAAAGTTGTATATTTGCCACACGTTACAGAGTGGTAGATACTGTCAGTATCACCCTGGCCAAAGACCACCATTCAGATTCGAAACATTACTTAAAGTAGCTTAAGCTGAGTTTGGTGACAAAATTTGAATAGCTAGGCACTTCCCCGCCTTTCTTCTTCCCCATCTCCTTCCCTTCTTCAATACTTTAGTGAGTCAATAGTCAGTGAGACTATGGGTATGCCATAGTCACACTGACTCCAGACGGTTGGGAGATATATGTGTATTACTCCTAGACCCCAGACGGGCCAATATATTCAATTCGAATTGCATGACTTATTATTTATTTTTTAAATTTAATTTCAGAAAAGACAAAAAAAACATTTTCACTCAACTAACTCGAATGATTACCTAAATAAATTCAAAACAATTGTATACACTTTAATTATTTTGTTAATTTAATTTCAGAAGGAAAGAATCTTTTTAGATCGACTTTTTCAATTTAAATTTCGTCTGAAATGTAATTATGTAAATTGCTTCCCTCGTAGCTTTTGGATTGCTTACCATATTGTATATGTATGGAGTACCAGACGTAATGGCACAAAAGCGAACTGTGGGGGCAGCTAATCCCGATCTGCGGAGAGGGCTGGGAAGGGAGAAAAGACACTTACGACAAGACCTCATTGACGACTTTTGAACTTTGCAATATAATTCTGCACAGAAACCCAATTTATGCAGAATTATCAGTAGAACTCGGGGGCGTGTCCGTGTGACGATGCTTGGTCTAGGTCCAGTGAGAGGCAGTAGTCCGATGGGTGTCCAGGGTAAGCGGTGGTCAGAAGGAAAGAAGGTGAGTAGAGCAGAAATCGTAGCGGGCGGAGCAGTCGAGGGAGCGGAGCGTCTTGTCAAGCGGGCGGTTGATGGCTAACTGACTAAACCTGGTTTTCGCTAAACCGCGTTAGTCAGTACCGCTCTAACGTTTTATTCACGTCATTCTAGCAGTAACGGGACACTCTCCGCCACCCGCACAGTGCGTTTATAAAGGGATCGGGAGTTGGGGTCGTTTGCAGACGATGAAATAATATTTATTATTTATCTCGACTGCGTTACAAATTAGACATACGAATTAATTTACAATTAATTAATTCTTACAAATTAGACGTAAGAAGTGGAATATAACAAATGTGTTAATCAAATGGCCGCGTAAAAACATTGTAGGAGAGGCAAACACGTCCGACACATATGGTGTGTAACATACAGAGAGAGACATATGTTATACTTGAATTGAGTTTACTTTAGTCACACAGGCACGGACATGCTCAGAACACACTTATTTGGTGATAAAGGTCGGACAAGCCCACAAATATAGATAATAGAAACATAAGGGGATTAGTTTTCCAGTTTAGCAGGTAGGAACGTGCAGTTACAGTATGGCCAATTTCCGTAATAGTAGGGATAAATTGAACTAACTTCGGTCACACGGACACACTCATGACACACTTCTATCGGTTTATCTGTTCAGTGGGCACACACCGCACACACAGTGAACAGGCAGGTACTACAAACTAGAGGTACGGCGTACACCTGGTCAAGGTGGGCGCCTTTCCTTAATAAGGAAACTGGTCCCATTTTATATTTTCTTGACCTAAACCCGTGCAGAAGTGTCCGGCGTGTCGCAAGTCGCGAGGTTCGCGAAACAATCCGCGTTTTTCATCGCACACCTGATTCACTTATTGGCCTTTTATGTGGAGAAGGTTGGATTCCGCAACCAAAGAGATTTACAAACATTACAAGTGTTAATAAATTGCATTTTTCTCATCTAGTGATGATGACATCGTCACATTAATTAGTTAAATCCACGAGTTCATTCTTTCCCAAGTTGAAATATTTAATTTAATAGCTATTTTTAAATAAATGTTTTAAAGAGCCTGACATCTAGGAAACCTTTTTCTACTGAAGGCGAAAGACTGTTTCTATCACGACACTCCCCTGAAGAGTCGTGGCGATCTCAGTGGCAGACCTCGCACGTGAAAAACAATCACCTTGTTGTAGACCCTACTATTAAATTGCCTGGGTTTTCTCTCCCTCGGAAGACGTGGACCTCATTAAATCGCATCCGGTGCAGTCACAGCCGTTGCGTATATGATGCATACATGGACATATTCAAACAACAGAACACATCCTAGAAGAATGTCCCCTTCATCAATATTTCCCTATGGCACACCTGTGCTGAACCAAGTGACTCCCGATGCCGTTGACTGGATGAATAACCTCAGCAGCCCACTATGACCTCCACGAAGTCTCATCCACCGTACAAAAAGAAGAAAATACATATTATTACGTAACCGCATAAATTGCGGAAAATTATAAATGACCAAAAATCGTGTAAAATGAAGAATACAGTAAAAAGTAACAAATAAAATAAAATCAATATGATTTTTTTAATCGTTTGAGAAAATATTTATGTTAGGGTGGTCTAGCTGAATTTTCGATTTATTTGCGATTCGTACTAAGATTTTCACTTGATTTCTTAATGCTTTGAAGAAACCACTTTTCCATCTACTGTTGTCCTTTGTACCTTTATCCCACTCCTATGTTCCCCTCCACCCTCCCCTCCCCCGACTGACATAGTTAAGCGAACTAAATTAAAACTGTATATTGTCATACTTTACTCATAGCTTTTATCATTGTTACGTATGCATATCTATGTTTTGTCTATGGTCATTTTATATATGCATATCTATGTTTTGTCTGTGGTCATTTCCGTGAAGAACTTCCTATTCGAATCTCATCATGTGACTATCAATAAATAACCTCTCCAACAAACATAATGTTTTATTAAATATAACAAACATTAAAATCATCAGTAGTGAAAAATGTATTATTAATATTATTGGCATGATTTATTGTTTTTATTATTGTTATATACATGTAAATTGTGAATTTGCTATTAATTTCCCAAAAATAAATAAAGAAAAGAAAACAATCTTACCTACAACTATTTTATTAATGTATCACTTTTATTTTCGCTTAGATTTGTTATGTATGTAAAGTAGATTCAAAGCATGTATCAAAATATTAAATTTCATAAAGAGTTTTTTTGTTCTCCTGCAAATTTGCCGAAATGAACTCAGGTAATCAATCTGTGTATATTTACGAAGAACAGTGTCTTTTGTTGTTTGTTGTTTATACAAATTTACAGTTTTATCGAATAAAATGTGCATACTTGACGGCCTCCATGGTCGAGGGGTAAGGCTCTCGACTACGAATCGGAAGGTCGCGGGTTCAAATCCCGGCGTGCGCAACTAAATTTTATTTAATTAATTTGTGCTGTTTCACAATTAATTAATTAAAAAATAATGTATGGTATATTTGCGCACGTTCCAGAGTGGAAGATACTTTCAGTATCGCCCTGGTGAAATACCACCATTCAGAATTGAAACGTTGCTTGAAATGGCTTTTAGCCGTGTTTGGTGACCAGATCTGAATAGCCAGGCATTTCCCCACCTTCCTCTTCCCCTTCTCCTTCCCCTCCCCTATACCTTCAGCCTCACAACATTTCCCAATTGGGGATGCCATAGTCTCACTGGCTCCAGATGGTTGGGAGCAGTTGAGACTCTTGTGGGGTGTTCATGTAAAAAAAATAAAAAAAATACTTGACCTTCAAAACAAGGGGAAGGTCACTGTCACGTGATATGTCGAAAATCCACCCCCATCCCTCTTTCCCACCCCTTGATGAAATTTAGAACACTCAGTGTTCAAAATAAGAGTAAAATTACTTGGCAGGGATAGGAGGTAGGAGTAACACATCAAAACCTGAAAAAATTACTCCAAACCATTTATAACCCCGGGCAACACCGGGTACTTCAGCTAGCTATAGTACTATTTATAACCTCGTTTTAATGCTACGACAATTCCTTACTTATTGCTTTTGTATATACACGTGTTCCCTTATCATATCTGGGTCTCTTTAAACCCTTTAAGAAGATCTTGTCATCCAGCATCCCCAAAGATGAGCTCCGTTTAATACGACGCAATGGGAAGTAATATATAATCATGTGTTTTGGTTTAAAAATTGGATGGCCTAGAAATATCATAGATGATTTAATTAAATTCTGCAAGTAGAACACACCTTGGCCTTTCGTTAAGAGGGCATTTTTTGTGAATCTTTTAAAAAAATATATTAGACCTAAAAAAAATGTTTAAAGTGCAAAATCTCCTACTTACGAACTCTTTTGTATTGTTCACTGTGACAAATTAAGTTTTCTATACTTAAGGGGTAGAGGGGCCTCCGAGAAGGATTATTTATTAATTTGAAATAATAATATTATTATTACGCAATATAGTAAAAATAATGCCTTCAAAGAGAAAAATATTTAATTATCGAAGAAGATAATATTGACATATCCTTAATGAAACACGAAACCGAAAAAAAACACAGAAAATAAATAGGTATCAGTCCCATTTGGGACACTAACCCGCTGATACCTTTTTATTTTCTGTAATGAAAATAAATAGGTATCAGTCCCATTTGGGAAACTAACCCGCTGATACCTTTTTATTTTCTGTAATGAAAATAAATAGGTATCAGTCCCATTTGGGAAACTAACCCGCTGATACCTTTTTATTTTCTGTAATGAAAATAAATAGGTATCAGTCCCATTTGGGACACTAACCCGCTGATACCTTTTTATTTTCTGTAATGAAAATAAATAGGTATCAGTCCCATTTGGGACACTAACCCGCTGATGAAAATAAATAGGTATCAGTCCCATTTGGGACACTAACCCGCTGATACCTTTTTATTTTCTGTAATGAAAATAAATAGGTATCAGTCCCATTTGGGAAACTAACCCGCTGATACCTTTTTATTTTCTGTAATGAAAATAAATAGGTATCAGTCCCATTTGGGAAACTAACCCGCTGATACCTTTTTATTTTCTGTAATGAAAATAAATAGGTATCAGTCCCATTTGGGACACTAACCCGCTGATACCTTTTTATTTTCTGTAATGAAAATAAATAGGTATCAGTCCCATTTGGGACACTAACCCGCTGATACCTTTTTATTTTCTGTAATGAAAATAAATAGGTATCAGTCCCATTTGGGACACTAACCCGCTGATACCCTTTTATTTTCTGTAATGAAAATAAATAGGTATCAGTCCCATTTGGGACACTAACCCGCTGATACCTTTTTATTTTCTGTGGTTTTTTCGCCTTCGTGTTTCATTTAGGATCTGTTAATATTATCTTCTTCAATGATTAAATATTACAATGAGATTTATAAACTTCAATCGGTTATTAAAATTAAATTGAAGAAAAATATTTAAAACATTCTTTTTAAATGTACATAGCTATAAATATCTAATCAGAAATATGACCTCTTTCTGACCGTCCTACCAGTGGCGTGCATTGCTCTATAGCCAAAGGCAGGCTGTGTGTAGTTTTTCAAGTTCGGATATGAATAATTACAGCGAATTTTTAAAAATGGCCACATCTTTATCATTTTGCACTGATTGTTGAAGCCAACGGTTAAATGTGCTTGCTAGTTCATTGCGAAATTCGTGAAAAGTAATTCAATTTTATCAGAAATTTGTCGCAATTGAAATATTTTTAGACTTTATTTTTATGGATCGGTTTGCTTAGGGTAGGCATAGCTTTTCAGCCTTTACGGACTGCACGCCACTGAGTGTTTTCTCCTACGTATGTTTTACAAAACATTATAAATTATAAAATATCTCACAAAAATAATTTAGAGTTTTTTCTTTAAAATGCCAAAAATAAATTAAAAAAATATAATTTTAGGGCGTAGTTTTATTTTGTAATAAACACCAATTTTGTTTTTTTTTTAACCACCTTTTGGATTATTATTCAAAAAGTAGGTAAAAAAACATCGGGTTCTTTTTCACTAGATTTCACAATAACAGTACGCGTGACTAGTGACGTAAATTGTATGGTATGGAGACCAAAATGCCCAAACACATCCGTTAGCTTCGGCTGACCTCGAAATAGTAAACGAGATAACGCAGAAACAAACTTGACGTATACGAATGTTTTGGGTTTCAGGTATAGCTTTTTTTGTACCTGAACGTACGGGATACGGCTTGTCGCGTTCGGGCGATAATATAGCGGCCGTATCACGTACGTTCGTATGGGTAGGGCGGTTAACTACGAATTACAAAACTTTTGTTAACTTAAAAAAAACGTACCAGGAAGACAATCGAATAATTTTACTCCGTTTTATTTTCATTTTTTTTATTAAACATTCGTATGATGGTTAGAAAAAGTCATATTTCTGATTTGATTTTGATAAATGCTATGTCCAAGTAAATTTATGCTTAACAAATGTTTTTCTCTTTTAGAACATTGTTTATCGTATGGTATAATCAGAATTAGTAAATATTCCATCTCAGACGGCGCTCTCTCCCTTAAGAGGAACGGCTGAGCTGCCTGTTTCATACATAACCGAATGATATATATATGTTTTATTATTATTTTTTTTAATTAAAGGTTTAGTAAATATCAAGTGTGGATGAGAAGTATTTTATCTATTTTTGTTTTAAATTATGAAGTATAGGCAATTAAAAAAAATCGTAATTTCAGATGCAACTAAATATGATTACGTATATAAAAACAAAAAATTAAAAAAAAAGATTATTTCAGTCGATATTTTAAATTATGTACGGCAAATGTGTGTTCTAACGTATATTGGTCGTTTTTAATTTAATGTAAAGTCCACCAAAATGCATATTTTCATATTTTTTTTTTGTATATTTCATTACATTTTCAAAGTAGACAGGGTAAAACTTTTTTAAATCACCGTTAGTACCCAAATAATTGTTAAAGGTGCCTCTAAAATCTCGAAAAATCAATTCCTTTAATGGCCTATATTTCATAATGTAAAAAAAAAAAAATTAATTACTTCTAATCCGTATAGGATATTTACTATACTTGATGAAAAAAGGTCATTAGATTTAGGCAAGTATTTTGGTCTCAAATCCAAAACTAAGTTTTGTATGAAGCGGGCCGCGCAGCCGTTCCTCTTAAATACATCTTTTAATTTATCTGATGTGATTATTTCAGGAAATATTAATTACGATACCGTCAAACTGCAAGTTTAAACTGGTCTCTTTACCAGCAAGGGGTTATCAAAGTTAACACCATTCGTCGGTATGTCGTATGTGGTAAGTAGGTACGAGTAATGATTTCAATGCTGGTCAAGTCTGTACCTGCAAATATTACTCAATAAGGAACTCCAGTGAAAAATATTATGTTTCTAAAAATATAGATCAGCAAACGCCGATTCTGAATATAAAACAATAAAGAATTTAGGTTTTTTTTTAGTTTGAACTAAATTTAAACGCAGTTATAGTATTCATGAGCAAACCAATTATCAATGCGGATATTATGATAATGTTAATGTTCAATACTATTATTATTATTATTTGAGTTAAAGTTTCTAAAAAGGTTCATAATGTTATAAATTATAATTAGTTATGGTTTAATATGAATAGAATATAAAAATGTACGGTAAAGCTCATCTTTCTTTTGACATTTGACATTCTAACCTCAAAACCGTCCGGCCTTAGATTTGGAGCGTTTTGGCGGGCTTTGAAAAATGGAAACTTTGTAAATTATTTTTAATATGTAAACTAACTTTTTATGAAAAACAAAATATACTGGTATTTAAGTTCAAACGTAATTATTGATAAAAACAAAAAAAATGGACCGGAGTTCCTTATTCATTTGTTAGCTTTTATAGTGCAGAATTATGTTTCACTACTGATTAAAATGATTGCGTACGGATTGGATTATTTTGTGACAACACTAAGGGCTGTTTATTTCACGGAATTTCAATCTTAATAATCAAGTTCCATGAAGGTTCTATTCAGGTTCTGCTATTATTACATTACGGGCCAGTTGTTTCACAGCGCTGGAATAATAACATAACTTGAATAGAGCTTTCACTGAACCTGAATATTAACTTTGAAATGTTGATGAATCCTTTAAGTTTCTTGAAACAATCCACCTTAAACTTCGTCAAATCAACGATTAGTTTATTGTATTTTTTGACAGCTGTTTTCTCATTTGGCATTTAGCACTAAAGATTGATAGATACCACACAGGAAATAATACATAGAGATACCTGATACGCAAGGGGAATAAATCAAAATAAAAGGGGCGAGGGGCGAGCCAGGCGTGCCGCCAATTTACGTAAAACATCAAATAAGTAAAAAGGTATGGCTTGTTCACAAAAACAGAATATTTTGTTGGAGTATTTAGTTTGACCCTATTTTATAAATGTTTTGTAATTTGCTTACGCCAGTCAAAATCAGGCAAAACAAATGTGAACGCCAGTGAACTAGGCTGGTACCAAAATGGGTGTCACGTGACCTTTGCTTCCAGCCGTCGAAATGGTACTTAGGGCAAGTCCATTAATTATGATGTTAGTGGTAGGTACCTACACATTTTTTGGGCATCGGGTCAGATTAACAGCGTCCTCGAGCTCGCGCGTCGTCTAATTGACGAAAATTTATAATAACGTCAATTTCAAGTGTGATTTTTTTATCGGATACGATGTAAAAAAAGGAAATGCACTATTTCTCACAGCAACAAAAAAGTATACGAGTAGCTACAATATAATTATATTAGGTTCAATGTATTATTATCTAAAAACAAAATGAGTATAACCGACACTTTGAAATGTGAACAATTTAAAAAGCAAATTAATTCCCTGAACTTAGATAATGATATAATTGTACCCATAATAATGTACTATCTGCGTATAAATTACTATTTGGTTAATTATTATTATTAGTCTAAAAGTGTTTTGTTGATTTACGTTTGTATTTATTAAATAAGTTTTTAATTTTAATTTCATATCACCTACTCTCTAACTATGTATTCATTTTATCTTATGTTTGTAAATACTCCTCCCATAACCACGAGCTACTGGAGCTCAACTTATGGAGAGTAGAATAATAACAAGGAAAAAAAAATCATGTATATCATGTATTATGTTATAATTTTTGAAATTTTTTTGTAATAAATAAGTAAATAAATAAAAATATTTTTTTTCATTCGCCATGACACGGGGATATCCCTAGCATAGCGAGCTTATATTTGGTAGCAGTTAAGTTCATAAACGACGGCTACTAATTATTTCCGGCAATTTTAATACTATTTGTTCTAAAAGATTAAAAAAATTGGTATTTTTAATTACCTGTATTAAACATTAAAAATATTGAATTAGTATTTACACTTTTTTTTTGCTCCCGGTGCCGTCGACTAGCTGAACAAAAAGCGTCCTTGTGGTAATTGTTCACCAAAACAACGATTTATAAATTATCTTAATTTAATTTTAATTTCTTAATAGGAATATTAAAAATATTACATATTTTTTCCTTGAGTAAGTACCCCTCCATGAAAATAAGGTAAAGTAACTCGATAGCCATAAAGTTAATAAAACTCTCAATAGTAGAGATGGTGATACCTAAAATGGGTTGTCACTGCTGTTCCAGTTACCGAAGACCGATACGGAACCGGTTCTTGATGCGATTACTTTAAGAACCAGTTCTCGATGGCAGGAGGGTTAATGGTTAATAGAGGAAAAATGATCATGTAAGAGCGTCTTTAGGGACTTTCGGAGTGGTATTTTAGTATGCCTAGGAATGTTATCAGTCGGATTAGTTTTTTAGGGTTCTTACCAGAGAGCGAAATTGACTGCGGAATTATAAATATTTTGATTTAGCGCATTGACAAGCGCCATTGTGTGACGGAATGATCATTTCGCTGTGCCATTGAAAATCGTTCGTTTAGTTGATCAGCAGCTGATTTATCGCGCTATTCGGAATGTTGTTACATCGCGGAACGAGATTTTGTGTTACTTATAATTGCATTATATCGCGATTGTTCAGAGATATGAAAAGTGAAATTAAATGTACATCACTGTGTTCACACACTGTAGATACTATTCCTATAGACGTCTACAAAGAAATAGGGGCGAAAACATTCACGAGTCGAGTGAAGTTCTGTCAATCGCATTTCAATTGAAATTGTTAATCGTGTAAATAAATACATTGACCGTCTCCGGGAAAATTAAAAACTTCCCAGATTTTACTTATGATAGTGTTGGACTATCGGAAACTTCTGATAAAAACCGATTATTTTTGGAGTTATTCTAAAAATTCCAAAAGCAGCCGGTTCCAAACATTACCGGTTTCGTTATATTATATCGAGCGATCCAGTGACAGCAATAATAATAATAATAATAAGAATTGGACCATTTCTATAGCGCCGCTTTTGTGAGAAATCACTTCAGGGGCGCTGTACAAATATTACTTCCTATTCTTATATTATTTTTATATTACGTCTATTCTACGAGCAATGTCGCTGGGACAGGAATATCGACCAACCATAATTATTTTGCGAGAACTGTCGTGACAAATCTAAAGCATCTTGTACACCAATTAATACACTTATTAATTTTGTGTCATAATATCATAATATCGTACCGCCAACTTATTTTGTTCCAATGTCTGATAATTTTGGGTGGACATTAGTTTCTAAAAGATTATGGTTTAGGGCGAAATGGATTCATATTTCAAACTGTCACATTAGTAATGTGTACCGACTCCTACTTCTATAGTTCATAAATCTCATTTTGGAGGCACAGATTATATAAAAATAAAAAAAAACGGTTCCTCAGAAAAATATCATCGGGCGTTCCAGTGACCGCTAAGTCACTGGAACAAAGTAACCGGGACAAAAATACCGACTGTCGATATCGACCATCTCTAAAACCGGCGCCGTTTGTGCGCGTCGTGTCAAAATGACAGTTGACTTTTATTTACTAAACATTGTTTTAGTTTTTAATTTGTTTTTGTTGACAGGTTGTTCATTGAATGAGCAATGTGACAAAGGAGATTGTTCTGGCTCCTTAGAACCTCCGGAAAATAAATACTCAGAAGGTAACGATATTAAAATGATAACTTTATTAATTAATAATCCGCCCATAG
This sequence comes from Halesus radiatus, assembly GCA_022606495.2. Taxonomy (NCBI): domain Eukaryota; kingdom Metazoa; phylum Arthropoda; class Insecta; order Trichoptera; family Limnephilidae; genus Halesus; species Halesus radiatus. The sequence goes on along the minus strand of JAHDVE020005247.1, from coordinate 61,588 downwards.
GTGTTTGTTTTTGGAAGCCGTATATTTAACAATATAGAGACAACTGAATAAACATATTTATTTTTGACGCTTTTATATTATTAATATATGGTCGTGATGACAAAAATAATACTTCGCTGGTCGTCAAGATATAGCCTCTTTTGTTAGATATTATCAGCATATCGGCTCGTTCCTGTGAAGGTGAAGGCACATAGAATAGACATGGACAGGTTCATTCGCAGTAGTGAATCGATTCATATGAAATAGAAAAACCTTTAACAAATGGTTTCAGATATTTCTTTTGCAATCTGATCGGACGAACAAACAGTGTGCCAATGAAATTACTAATGAAATGAGAATGCTCTAAACTTCGTTAGTTAGAAGTAATTTGGGTAATTATTTCCTGTTGGGACTCGGTAGAAAAACACATAATTATTAAAAAAGAAAAATACTTTGCATATGCTGAAATAAAAGAATGGGTTCTAGGTTCTTAGTCATGGTTTTTTATGAATGAAAAAATTAACAAAGACTTAACGAGAATAATAACAAAACAAAAAAATCGTAATAATGGAATGTCAATATTAGAAACAAAGGACATCTTAGATGTTTAAATAGCCATGGTTTTTCAGAATTCGACAACCGTTTAATTGAAAAAGATCAAACCTATAACCATAGCACCAGCGCTAGTATTTTACACTCGAAGGGTTGTTGCATTAGATTAGATAATTTAGAATCTTTAGAATTAAAGAAAGAGGTTAATAGTAATGTTCTTAATAATCAACTTAATTTGTCTAACAGTTCCATATTACATATATTTCCCGTTAATTCGAAATTTCCCACTTCTCTTTAATCCCTCCGTTGACATTCGATCTCTTTCTTTTTATGTTTTGTCCCTTTCTGTTACAAGTAAGCATATCTCTGTCTCATTGTTTCGTTTTATGTTTTGTCCCTTTCTGTTACAAGTAAGCATATCTCTGTCTCATTGTTTCGTTTTATGTTTTGTCCCTTTCTGTTACAAGTAAGCATATCTCTGTCTCAATGTTTCGTTTTATGTTTTGTCCCTTTCTGTTACAAGTAAGCATATCTCTGTCTCGTTGTTTCGTTTTATATTTTGTCTCCTTCTGTTTGTATATCCCACCTATATATATGCTCACTCTATGTATTTTTGTTTAGTTTTAAGATTTACTCTGATGAAGCTTGAGATAAGCGAAACCGGTTGGTGATAATTTTATAAATAAATTACTGGTTCAAAACAAAGTGTTTGTTTTATTTAATAAATATAATGGTATTACGGGTGGTTATTTTCCAGCCGCCAACTCCAAGTACCGCCACTTGGACGAGGAGCTGGCTAAAACAGCCTCGTTGGAGCCGTGTCCCCAGTCCAACAACTGCAGCTGCCACCTGCCCACCCTGCAGAAGGATCTGCAGCCCTTCAGCCATGGAATTACTAAGCAGATGATCGAATCCGTCAAAAAGAAGTATGTCTTTATTCTAACATTAATGATTTAAAAAAAAGATATAAACAGTAATATTAGTATTTTGGTAGAAAGCAGTTACTTTGTGGTTTTGATATATTAAATGATAAAGAAAGCTATTAAAATCAATAGTAACATTCTCAATAATCAATTAAATTTATCCAGTAGTCCAATATTAAGCATATTTCCTTAAACTCATTAAATTTCCCATTATTCCTTAATCACTTTCTCAATTGACATTGTGTCTCTTTCTGTGTTATACGTTAACCCATTCTTGTAAATATTATCTGTCTCTTTCTCTCTGTTCCTTTGTTATAATTTAAATGTTATCTTTGCTATCTCACTTCATTCATTTTTTTATATTTTGTTTCCCTCTGTATATATTTTGTTTACTCGTTTATAAGCACACACTGTATTTTTTTTACTTAGTTTAATTTTGTACCTTAATAAAGCTTAGGCTAAGCAAAAACGGTTGGTCGTAAAACTTAAAATAAATGAATACAAATCTTTTCATAAAGTGTGTTTCATTTTGAATTAGTGTTTTGAGTAAGTCGGCACGCTGTGAGAACTTGATCCTCCCGACTGCTAGGCGAGTGTCCTACCCACGTTGTGTCAACCAACTCACTTAAAGTAATTACATTGGCACAGCTTATTTGACTAATTGGTATATTATTAGTTATTTGGTTTGGTCAGGGAATTCTCAACTTCCATTCACCATCAATGCTACAACTCCTGCTGGATTTCTGCTGTTACTGTCCAGTTCTGTGTGCCTAGTGTTTGCCTCCAACTACCTATATTTAGCGCTCCCAACCAAAACTTCTTCGTCCTGCAGGTTTATAATATAGAAGCCTTTTTGGTGGTCGGCTTTCTTCCATTCTTGATATCTTGTGTGTTCTCCCTGCGGAGTTTCCCAGTTTTATAATTCTGATTATTGACGACTCTCAGCATCCAACGGTGTATAGAGCTCAAAGTGACAATCTAGACTCCTTCAACGGGACCAATCTTCCCAACATACCTTCCATTGATATGTTTGGTGTAACTTTAAGTGACCAGCTCAGGCACGGGGGCTCCATCGAAGCCAGAGTCAAGTTAGCCTCTCAGAAGCCGGTCGTACTGTACAGGGCCTGCAGGTACTTTGATATCACGCAACTGCTGACCCTGTATAAATCGAAAGTGCGTCCCGCTGTTGAATTCGGCAAACACCTTTGGTCTGAAGCCCCAAAATACCTGAAAAAAACCCTTGACTCTGTGCAGAAACGGGCGTTCCGTTTGATAGATTCCCGTATCTTAACAAATGGATTGCAATCTTTAGAGCACAGGCATCAGTTGGGAATGCTGTCCTTGTTCTACCGGTATCTCAATGGAAGATACTCTGAGGAACTAGCGTCATCGATCTCTTCAGCACCGGTGCATAGTAGGGAAATATAGATATTTGTCAAATGAGAATGAGTTGCTTTTATGGCTCATTTTCGTGTTCAACAGCTCGGCTGCGGAATTTGCCGGCTTTTGTGTTTCCTCCCTCTTACAACATGGGTCTCTTCAAGACTCAAGTTCACTCCTTTCTATATTCTAAAAGACCATCCACACAGCATCCTTAAAGATGACATAGGCTCTGAGGGAGGTTATTTTCCTCAGGTCTCCTTTTTGTTTTCTCAGGGTCCACACTGTAATTCGATTGAAGAGTTATTAATGAAATATGTTATGTATTTGCAGGCTTCAACTAATAATGAAATTCCAATTAACTAACGTCTCTTTTACTTTTCCAGGGGCACCAAATACCAGATAATAGACAACCGGCTCTACCGCCAGAAGGACTGCCTCTTCCCGGCGCGCTGCTCCGGCATCGAGTACTTCCTGCTGGAGCTGGTGGCCGGGGGCGCCCAGTATGACACGGAGCTGATAGTCAACACGCGCGACTGGCCGCAGCTCAATCGGGTGTGGGGCAGCCCACTGGCCCCCGTCTTTTCATTCAGCAAGGTATGTATAAGGTGGTTCCATGATAAAACAGAACATTGAAGAAATGTGAAGATAAGTGTAGAAACAAATAAACATACAAATAACCTAACCTAACCTATTCTTTTATCGTTCTGTTCCGTTTTGCCCAGTTAACTTGTGGAATGCCAACGCGTTATATGGCGCATCCCCATTAACTACCGTTGAATTCCAGCGTATCCCCAGCGGATTCGGTAGGGATAGCTAGAACATATTTAAAAGAACAGTAATCGCTTATCAATAAAAGAACGAATCAAAATAGGGTTTTTGCATAGCTTGATGTTTGGCACAAATTATGTAATATTATATTTGAACTTGGTGCGCGCCTTTCTCAAAAAATATTTACGATTTTCGAAGTTTCGTTACTGAATTATTTACAGGAAAACCTCATACGATTTAATTTTTATTTAGAAAGCCTTATTCAGCCTTATGAAAAAATGGAGAAAATAATCATTTCCTCCACTCTACTACAATGGCTCCGTCTTCTCGAAGATCGTACCGCCCACTTTAAAACGAGAGGCAGCAACCCTCAGGGATTACAAAAAGGCCGTGAATGGTAACATTCCCCTTCAAGATGACCTTGCAAACCTCCCGGCCAGCCGTCTGACGCCTAGAAAACCTCTTGTTGTAGACCTTACTATTAATTTGCCAGGGTTCTTTCTCCCTCGGAAGACGTGGACCTCATTAAACTGCATCCGGTGCAGTCACAGCCGTTATGCGTATATGATGCATAAATGGGGCCTAAAGGATTCCGAACTTTGTGAATGTGGACATATTCAAACAACAGAAAACATTGTAGAAGAATGCCCCCTTCATCAGTTTCCCTATGGCACATCTGTGCTTAACCAAGTGACTTTCGATGCCGTCGACTGGCTGAATAACCTCACTTTATTTAACTAACACACAAAAACTTTTACAGTGGTCACAATATACAATTAACAATAAAATTACAAATTATGAAATTGAAAATTGCACTTTCAAATATGAAACAGAAGATGAAAAGATAGAGTCGCAACTGAGACTCGAGCTCAGAACCTCTATTGATACTATATATATTTTCCTTATGATAAATTCGATTCATCATAATTTGCTGCGTACGAGGAAGCAAATGAAGCACGGGAAGTGTTGGAGATTTAGCGTGAATGTGTTCTTCATGTGCCTGCATAAATTTATCATCGGATTTTCATTTAATGATAAGTTAAGCAGCGTCGTAAACTGGCAGGAAATAGCAGGAGTGGAGATATTCATTAGAGGCGTCCAGGATTCTCCGAGGGTTGTAACGCCCACGATGATGATGATGATGACTATGAAACAATATTGATTGGTATTTTTTATTGCAGACGGAGGACTACTGGGACATCATGTACCCCGCGTGGAGCTTCTGGGAGGGGGGCCCCGCCATCAAGCTGTACCCCTCGGGCCTGGGCAGGTGGGCTCAGCACAGGAAGAACATCAAGAAGGCGGCCAAAGAGTATGGATTTTCGTACATGTTTAAGACTAGTTTTACTACCCAACTTAGCCTGAGATTTTGACACTTTTCTTTATTATTGAACTATAGTCGAACTTGGTTATAACGATCACGGCTATAATGAACAATTATCTAATAATGTTTTAGTTCAGGCATATTTTCATACAATCGTTGACTGTTATACGACAACGCTTCACTGATATACCGTACAAATAATTTTCTCACAACACAGTTTTCTGAATACACGCATGGATCGTTGGGTCTAAAAAAAAAATTATAACAGACAACGGTGACGGTAAAGCGCGGTGGAAAGCGGGGCAGCCTGGCGGGAATTTCCTTAAAGCACGTAAGCGACGGATTAATATTTTTATTGCACTACCTGTGTAAGATTGTCGGCAATATAAAAAATTATAGAGCTTTACAATTTTGTTCCTTTTTTACATCTTTTGTATTACTACTCGTCAATTTTGTTTTAAAAACCAATAAAAAAGTACGAGTACCTACATCCCTTCACGGAGTAAGCTAATGACAGTTATACATAACCTTTTAAACGGGTGGGCTGCTTTACCTAATTACGGAACGCGGCGCGCAAGTGGATTTTTTGATTGGAGAGGGGTTTGAAGGCGAAAATCATGATTTCACATTAATGGAGATTTTCTGATTGTTGTGCAGTGCAAATAGATTGTTAAAATTTTGTTCAATTTAGGACATGCGGTATGAATTAATAAATACTATATAGATAATGTTTTCAGCCAAGGTTTTCAAGAATTACTGCAGACGTTTTGATTTTTAATAAAGACAAATACAAAATTGACCCACGGGTCGCTCAAATTTGTTTGAAATTTTGTAATAGAAACCAATAACGATTGCACAAGTTAGTGATTTATGACGAGTGAGATTTTTTAGAAACGAAGCAATAATAATATATATTCAGTTTATTTTTAATAACTTATTGAGATTTATAAACCTCATTGTAACATTTAATCATTGAAGAAGATAATATTAACATATCCTAAATGAAACACAAAGCGGAAAAAAAATCAGAAAATAAAAAGGTATCAGTCGCATCTTTAGTCGGAAAATAATTAAAATTCTCTATTCTGTAAGGTTTTTACATTTCTAATGTGTTTGCCCGTATTAGAGAATTATAGAGAATTCTAATTATTTTCTAACTAAATCGGTTTTACCGATAGTAAATCATTATTTTCAAAAACCCATCCAAATTAGAATGGGGTGGGAGTGAATAAAATCATATAAATAAGTAGTCACAATGTGGATTAACCGCAGTTTATAAATGGCCTTGAACGCCGAAACAGCTGTTACAATAATAAAAACTAAAAATACTTGCAGAACTTAATAATAACATTTTATATAAAAAGGCGCCCCTGAGGTGATTTTTCACAAAAGCGGTGCTATAGAAATGGTCCGATTATTATTATTATTATTAAATTTAATTTACATTAAATTTTAAAAAAAGCTTAAGATAACAGACCAACAATTACCAAGACAATCTACCGGAGTTCTCCATTTGAGAGTTTTCGCTGCTTCGGGAAAGAGATTGTTTGCTTTATGGTTTAGATTAAATTATATAGATGCAATTTTTAAAGACGCTTTTTCAGTTTTTAGGGGTTTTGTATCGTCTTCGCCCTTTGCATAGTAATGGCCTTTTATATTATTTAACATTTTACTATGATATTGGAATGGCAGAATAATAGCCAATAGAATGTAATTAACACATTGTATTATCTCGGATGACGGGTGGTAATCGAAGAGACACTGGACAACCTCGCACACTCTTATATACCTACCTCATAAAAGATGTCGTTCGCACATTTTATACAGTATTTAACCGATATAACGCGAACATATCTACATATCCAACTGAAATAGTACATTATATTACATTGTATGTCAATGTGCATTTAGACATCCTTGGGATATGAAGAAGCCGATGGCTTTCTTCCGAGGCTCAAGGACCAGTGATGAACGAGACCCCATAGTGCTTCTCTCACGCTCCCGTCCTGATCTGGTGGATGCCAAGTACACCAAGAACCAGGCGTGGAAGTCTGATGCTGTAAGTATTACATATAATCGATAAAATGTTCCGATATTATTATACTGCATAGCTCAAACACAGTTTCCAACCTTATTCATCTCACCCTCCCCTTATTTTGTTGCATACTTCTTTTAACGATGTACTTATGACAAATTTGAATTAATAAAAATATTTTTGTTGTCCTCGATACCTACTCATCCCTTCACCACACCCTTGTAGCCCTTGAGGCCACCACCGCCCCCCTGGATCTCTCCAACACCCCTTGGGTGGCGATATCGCCCACGTTGGGAATCTCTGACTTAGACCATATCCCCATTGTGCTATGTATCTCCCATATTTGATTTTTCTTTGGAAGTTGTCCACCTTTAGTTGTCTAGGGTTGTTACCAGATATCTGAGGCTTCCTTCTACCAAAGGGCGACATTGGCTCCACCATCGGTGTATCAGTGTTTCTTCATCTTTTCACATTTTATACTGGCTGATGCTTTGAACGTTTTTTTTCCATGTAAAATTACTTTGATAAATACGAAACAAACATAGTTTCATAAACAGCCTCTGTGTTTTCTCCCTCCTACAACATGGGTCTCTTTAAGACAGGTAGTGGTTCGGGGCCTATCTCATTGGGAGTTCAAACGGAGAAAAAAATTCCTTCTATATTAAAAAAATAACACTATGTTGCTCTTTTCTATATTATATATATGTATGCATTTCTCCCTAGATCTGAAGGAATTTCATCATATTAACTTAGTGGTAGTCAACTTGCAATGTTTCATTCACAAATTTACAAATACTGATTTTTAAGTTTCTTTTCTTTGCTTTTGATTTTCCATAAGCAGTTGGTAAAAAGCAATAAAAAAAAAAATATATGCGCGGCATGCGCTCAAACGCTTACGTGTAAAGGCATAGCACCCCGATCGTTGAGAAAAACCTATGCGTCCGACTGACAGGATATCCGGGCGTTTGGACTGCAGATCGCTGCCTTTACACATACGTTTCGGTAGACGCATTGCAAAGAAGTGTGGCGAGATCTTGAGTCCGAAGCATACGTGTAATGTTCGCTAATGTCGTAGGTTACAAAAAATTGTTTTAAATACTAAAATCGCAATTTTCGTAAGAAAGTTTACCTTTTTTTATATAAAAAGGATCATCTTCAATAAATAACTTATTTTAATAACGGCTTAAAACACGGTAAACACAGTATTTTTTTTTTGATTCTTGCAAAATACTGTTTGTTAACAAATCTTCATATCGTTGTGCACATGGTTGCCTTGTAGATTCCGAAGGGCTGCAGGCTCGGCACGGTTTTCCGCCGAAACTCCACGAGAATGACAATATATGACCTATTTCTTAGGACAGAAAGCCCCATAGATGCTGAATTTATAGCACACATATGGAATTTATTTCGGACTCTCTCTCGGACAGTATTACCTATATGGACGGATGGATTTTTTTAGCACCGAAATTTGAATGGTGCGCCGTTTAAAGGGCGGTAAAATTATGATACATGTTTGTTTTATTTTCTTATCATTTTATGAGCGTTCACTGCATAAATGCACGTTAGAAAAAACTGCTACTGTTGAAGACCCAGGTTCACATGTTTCTGTCACACAGCATCCCCAAAGATGATATAGGCCACGAGGGAAATTATTTTTCTCAGGGCTTGGTGGAGTTATTGTAAAAACATATAATCTTTTCTAATATTTCAGAGCTCTCATAGCTGATAATGAAAATGACTTCAATTGTTCTAAATACATGCACAAATGTAGTTCGATTGGCGTAGAAATTCCAGACGGCAATTGTTAAGTAAATTTCGTGAAGCAAATTTCAAATTAGCCTTTCAGAAGCTGGACGTACTGTACAGGGCCTCCGATACTTGAATAGTACACAGCTGACCTTGTACAAATCGCAAGCGCACCCTACTGTTGAATTTGGCAGACACCTCTGGTCTGGAGACGGTGCGTTTGATAGATTCCCCTATCTTAACGAACGGATTACCATCTTGAGAGCACAACCGTCATGTGGGAATGCCGTCCTTGTTCTATCGGTATTTCAATGGAAGATGCTCCGAGGAACTGACATTATTGATCTCTTCTTCACCGATGCATAGTCGGGAAACATGCGAACAACATTTGTACACGGTTGACATTTATCTCGTGAGAATGGGTCGTTTCTAGAGAGCATTCTTGAGTTCAACAGCCTGGCTGTGGAACAATTTGTCGGTTTCTGTGCTTCCTCCTTGCAACATGGGTTTTTTGAAGACCCATGTTAATTCCTCCCTTTCCTCAAAAAGACCCTTTAAACAGAATCCACAAAGAAGACATAGGCCCTGAGGGAAATTATTTTCCTCGGGTCTCTTGTGTGGAGTTAATGTAAAAAAAAGCAAAACCCGGTCGGTTGTAATAAATTAAATATATTTATTGGTTATAAAATAAACTAATTGTTTTATTTAATTAATATGCCAAAACACAAAGTGCCTGCTTTCTATCAAAAAAAAAAAAACATCTGTTGCAATCTGCAGTTTAGGATATGCTGTGGGGAAAGAAAGGAAGTATGGAATAGAAAGTTTATCAAGTACCTAGCTATTATCTGGTCACTAAACACGGCTATAGCTATTTCAAGCAACATTTCAATTTCAAGTTGTGGTATTTATTTTGTATCTACTAGTCTGGAGATGAATATTCATTAAATCTTTTCAGGACACACTGTACCAACCGCCTGCCGAAGAAGTACCCCTAGAAGACCACTGCAAGTTCCGGTACCTCTTCAACTACCGAGGAGTCGCGGCCAGCTTCCGTTTCAAGCACCTCTTCCTCTGCAAGTCCCTGGTCTTCCATATCGGAGAGGACTGGCTCGAGTTCTTCTACCCCTCCATGATACCCTGGTACCATTACATACCGGTTTCACCGAAAGCGACACAGGAAGACCTCAAGACCCTCATTGAATACTTCCGGGAACATGACGATGTTGCCAGAAGAATTGCAGAACGAGGTTATCAGCATATTTCAGATAATTTGAGGATTTTGGATATTAAGAATTATTGGAAGGCTCTTCTAAACCAGTATTCGAGTCTGCTAAACTTCACAGTAGAAAGAGACACTGATTTGATTGAAATTGTTGCAAAGAAATGAATTGATCGAAATTGTTGGTAAGAAATTAATTGATTGAAATTGTTGAAAAGAAATGAATTGATTGAAATTGTTGCTAAGAAATTAATTGATTGAAATTGTTGAAAAGAAATGAATTGATTGAAATTGTTGCTAAGAAATGAATTGATTGAAATTGTTGCAAAGAAATGAATTGATTGTGGTTGAACTTTTTACCTTTTTTACATACATTTAATACTACACAAGATTCCCAACTGCTAATATACCGTTAATGATACCATTAAAAATGTGTGGAAGGATTTATAGTTTACATTTCTGATACTGATAGTTGGACTAAAAATGTGTAATTTTAATTATTAATTTTAAAAATGAACTAAAACCGCACATTCTGAAACGGTTCAAACTGGTTAAAACGTCCTTATGACGTAGATAACGCTACTGGCTGGTAAGACGGCTGTCACCGACGTCGGTCGGCGTGACGCTAACGACGCCATATTCACGAACAAAGATATACACGTCGTTTTAGCGGAAAATCACAATGGCACAATAATTTTTTTCAACATTTAAAAAATCCACTGAAAATACCCTATTGGGGTATGTTGTGAGGCTGAAGGGAGTGGGGAGGGAAAGCAGACGTGGAAGAGAAAGATTTAAAAGTACCTGGATATTCAGAACTGGTCAATAAATAGAGCTAAAGCCGTTTAAAGCAACATTTCGATTTCGAATCTGATATATGCTTGAAATATTGTCTGATGTATCAGAGAGGTATTGTTCATACATATATTGTACATATTGTGCATTTTGCGAAAGATTTTTTCTTTCTTTGTCCGCATAGTGGCAAAAACCCTTAAATTTGTTTTTAAAACTCCAATTTGTTATTATTTACAATTATCATTATAAAGTTTGTACAGATAGTTTTTCTGAAGGGGATGATAATCTGCCCTACCGAAAAGAATTGTATTTTTGATATTGTGTATTTCACCAGTCTAAAAGGTGACATTAGCAGTTTAAAATATTGAAGTAATGTGTGCAATATTTAATATTTGAGACTTTGAATTCATGTAATACTGAATAATATGCTTGGTGGTGGCCGCACCAATTCCGTTGATTATTAATTATCATTAACGATCAACATAAGTTGTTATACATATCGACGCTCCTAAAGAACAATGTCGGATGTGCAAAGGGTAAATTCTTATTAGACCTATTTAAAATTTCGTTTCTACATGTTTCGAGTTTCACATTTACAATTTTATTATTTTTGAGATAAAAAAATATAGTGTTGTTTTTATTCTTTTTTATAAATTTCTATTTATTCCATTGGAAATATAATTATTATTAATGCACTACTACAGTTCTTATGCAAAGTTACCAATTTACACATCTGACATTGTTCGTTGGAAGCATCGACAATAAACAACTCTATTTGCACATCTGACACTATTCGTTGGGACTATCGATATTATCATCCTCTTAGAGCTAAAACTCATTAAGTGCTATACTAGCTGTATGACACATAGTGACTTTTACCTCTAATGGGACGAATGTAATTTAACCCAACCTCCGCTAAGCCCATGTTAACTAAGGCTGAATCCATGCCTTAACTGCCAAGCGCATGTATACTGAGGCATTTTTCAAACGATTTAAACAGCTTGGCTTAGGAAGGATGTCAGCAGCATGTGGGAATTACATATTAATATTAAACTGACAGTAAAATCACTAGATATAGAGATTTTAAAATTTTAAAGACCATTAATTAGCCATATGTCCACATATTTAGTAATGAAATTTAAGTATTGTAAAGGAAGTTTTAATGTAAACTATGTGCATAAAAATTTCTCACGTCCATTTTGGCAGTATTATTTTAAAAATTGATGTTATTTTCGTGCCATTTTTTTCTGGATGTACTGGTATTATTTTATATGCTCTCTTTGATGGAAATGGAAAGGATCTTAAATTTTGTCTCTCTGATATTAATTCTTTTTTTAGACTCTATTAAGCTTTCTCAGAATTATAAAAAGAATATTATTTGATGATAAATCTAGATTATGTGTATTAGATAATTTTAATGCTGTGCATTAAACGTGTTGTAAAAGTTATAATAGTGTGATTTTTATAATTTACTATTACATGAAACAAATAGATTAATGCTCTATTTTTGTATTTGTGTAAATTCCTGTATATTTTTAAGTGCTCTATATAAGAAAAATTTCATTGAATTAAAAAAAAAATGATTTAATGCTGCGACCACACGATCGCCCAAACTCCCAACTCGGACGCGTTTGGCCAACGTCGGCTCAAGTTCGGCGAGTTGGCCCGAGATTGCTCCGATGGCGAACTAGGTTGGCCCAACCTTCAAACTAGTTGGCCGAACTCGGACGAACCGGCCCCCACACATTGGTCGTTCAGTATGAGTTCGGCAGGTGATTCCGCCGAATTTCTGCGCGAAGAATAAAACATGACTGAACTATGTTTATATTGATAAAAAAAGACTCAAATATGCAGCTAACCCCCAATAAATGCCCAAATATGCATTATGCAGATTAAGCAAATAATAATGATTGGATAATTTGTGTAGCGCTGTTTTTCATGAAAAATCACCTCAATGGCGAAATGCTAGTCCGATGTATAATTGGTGCTAGCTGTTATATTTTTTGCGCTGCAATCTGACTAAGGCTATCCATAAAAATAAAATACGGAGCTAAAACAGGTGCAACAGCTATCGACAAGGGGTGGGGGCTATAATATTGAAATTCGTCATATTTTACCAACATTTTGAAAGACAATAAATAACATGTGATAAGATATTTCTTTATTCTGAAATTCAAGAAACAAAGGATGGGTGATTTGATAATTATTATTTCATAGATACCTATTATTTATTTTCAGTATTATGAATACCTAATGAGAAACGAATTGTGTCAATAATATTATAAATTTCTATGAATATCGGTAGATCGATAGATTTTAGTTAAAATGGCATCACTAGTTTGGAGTTGGTAGTTGGAATGTTGGCCGATCGTGTAGTTGCCCTATTTATAGTCACTATACGATCGGCCAACGTCCCAACTACGAACCGAGTTCGGGTTGGGATGTTGGCCGATTGTGTGGTCAATTCAAGAATTAAACCGATTTAAAATTCATGAATTAAACTGCCGGTAAAACTGCAATGTTCAATGGTAGCTAATATTTTACCATTATAGTTGTTAAATATGATCATTAAAAATAAGTTAAGTTGTTATACCATTCTATTCTATAATGTATATCTTTATGTATAAGTTTTTATTTTATTCTGTTCTGGAAAATGTTAGACATCACAACCAAATTAACTACATATACCCACATTCATTGTAATTTTTATTTTATAGGTAGGCCCGATATAGGCAGCGGAGCAGTCGGCGTGGTCACTTTTTAATTCATATATGCCACTATTATTAAGTTGAAGATTTCTACTTTTTGAGTTTTTTAGGCTTGTTTCTATATTATTATTGTTTCTAAAAGCTATATTTAAATCACATTTTTTAATTTTTTTTTGCAATTTTTACAGATATTGGACCGAAAAATTCCAGACATGCAAATTTATTTTTTTGTATTAAATTAATTTTATTTTTGTATTTCTTGATTTTTATAATTTTTTCAATGTTATTTGCCTCATAGCCGTTATTAACCGCGATTGTTTTTATTGCTTCCTTTTCTTTTTCATACGCTATTTTGACGGATGTATGTATCCTTTTGCCACACTTGAGATAAGAGCATTTTGGAACGATTCTAGAAGAAAACTTGAAAATGGAAAAGAGTGCAAATGGGCCCTTCTGCCATGTGACTACCGAACCACTTCACGGGTTAATATCATTGTTTTATACATAAACCGACACATACAACAGTACAAATATCTAGTTATATAACTTTTTGAACGTTGCTAAGAATTGATGGCAGCGTATTATTTATAAATGATATCATTTTAATTAACGTTTAGTTTTATGTAAGTGTTATAAAAAATGACTACTTGTTTTATAATTTATATTTAAGTGTAATGTCCGAAACCTCAGTATGTGTAAAATATATAATTATAATATGATAAGTCGCGGTGGAATTCCATTTTAATATGAATTTATGATTACATAAATGGTTTAAGTTTTTAATCATAAATTCATTTTTTAATATCTTACTTTTATTTAATGTACAGCTTGAATACAAACTAATGACGCCATGTTTATTTGTTATTCGATTGTCAAATTTTTTTCACTTGCAATAATTATAAAGCAATACAAATAAGAAGACCGATGAAAAGTGATGCATAAAACATTTAGGAACCTATGAAAATTCCCCATAATAAGGAACTCCAGTCCAATTTATAATTTTTTTTTATCAATAATGATGTTCCAACTTAAATATCAGTATATTTCGTTTTTTTCATAGTTAAAATAATTGTCAAACTTTCAATTTTTTAAAGCTCGCCAAAACACTCCAAATCTATGGCCGGTCGGTTTTGATCAGTTTTGTGGTTAGAATGTCAAATTAATGTCAAAACAAGGATGAGCTTTACCGTACATAATTTTATATTCTTTTCATAGGAAACCATCAAGTAATAAAATTATTTACCTTATTAACTAAAAGAATAATAATAGTATTGAGCATTAATATTATCCTAATATCCGTATTGATAATTGGTTTGCTCATAAACACTCTTTATTTCACTAATAATAGTTTTTTTTATGTTGTACAACAATTATAGATCTTAACTCATCTAAATTAAGTTTACATTTCGCCAAAACTAAAAAAAAATACATATTTAAAATACACACAAAAGTGAAAAATAAAAATTTCCATACTAATCCAAAAACAGAATGCGTATGTGACTTCAGATGTTCCAAATGCAATGATACCAACATAACAAGGTGTTTTGATGAGATGATTTTTTATTAACTTTTAAATAACGATTAATAAATTCTATGTATAATTACATATAATAAAAGTTATATATTCGGAATCGGCGTTTGCTGATCTATATGAATACATATTTTTAAAGCCATTATATTTTCACTAGAGTTCCTTATTCCAGTATTAAGACGAGCTGGTTGCCAACTTTGCAGAAAATATGTACCCATGAAAAATGTTTATTATTTTTTAATTGGTTATGTACTGTATTTAATTTTTTGATTTTCATATTAATGGTGTGTAAAGAATAAATATATTAATTTGTGAGTAAATGCTCCATTCCAAATAAAGCCTACCTTGTTTGCGCTGGCAACCCCAATATGTGTGAATAAAATAAATTGGGGTAGGTACTTTCATGCAATATTTTTTTCACATTTGAAAGTGTTCTATTTTTTAAAGTGTACCAAACCGAAACCAATTGGTTGGTTTTGACAGTTGTATTATTGGTGGAAAAACAGAGTTTAGGAGGGAAAAAGCGGGTCATAAAAAAAATTGAGATTGATTGAAGGTTAGAATAATGTGCTGTGGAAATAATGTAATACATACGGTAATTTTTTCCATTTGGGACTCAGTAGAAAAACACATAATTTAAAAAAAAAAAGAAAAATAGTTTCAGGTTCATAATAATAAATAAAAAATATTTCCATACACGGAGGTCTAAAAAAATGCACTTCATATTTTTACTTTCTTTATATAAAAATGCGTAAATATTGAAGAAGAATTGATGCCATTTTTAATGTTAGTATGAAATGACATTTGTCTAAAGTGCCAACTGTATAAAATGGATATTTAAAATACAGTTTGTTAGGTTCTTTTATTTCCGCATATGCAAATATTTTTTATTTATTTTTATGAATCTGAAAGTATTTTTCTTTTTTTTTAAATTATGTGTTTTTCAAGTGAGTTCCAACTGGAAAAAATTATCATACATATGTAGTTGTAATTTGTGGACAATAAACATGTGAGAAAGTAAACCAATATTTTGAATTTTTCTTTAACCCTTCACTGCCCTATTTTTATTTTCTCAATGAAAAACATATTTCCATTTATATATTTTATGTAGATTATGGGAAAAAAAAAACAAAAGATGTTTTAATCCTTTTTTTACATTTTCTGTGTTTTTAATGATTGTTCGAGTATAAATATATGAAAATAATATATAATAATCATGTATTGTTTCATAGTGTTTTTACACAAACGAACTATTAAATTCCGTAAGTCTGAACTTAAACTTTAGGGCACACAGTTTACACCCGCGCTGTGCAGGCGGCTTCCCTACAGAGCATCGGACCATCCCATGCTCTGTAGAACATGAGACGGAAAAATGTTTCAAAATTCTTAAACTTTAATTTAAGAATGTTTGTGCACAAATTAAAACTTGTTTATTGTACAGCGCCCTTGAGGTGATTTTTCACAAAAAACAGCGCTATACAAATCATCATATTATTATTATTATTACTTTGACTCCTAAGTAAAATCTCACAAATGAAAAATGTTTCTTTGATTCTAAGAGGCCGAAACGTAAAAAAAAAATCTAAAAAATACCAGTGTCATTACAGTTTACAAACACAATTTGATCATTTTTTATAAAAATACCTGCCGAAATCACTAATAAAACAGCAGCTCACCGACACTTTTGACAGATTTTCTGACAACTGGCTTTTGTTTCAAATATTGTTTGACAAGTTGTTTATGGAACTAAAATTGTATAGACTGGTATGTGGATGTAATTATACAGTGGGCGCTGAGTGACTACAATTTATCAAAAGGAATTTATACACTTTTTGATAGTATGTAGCAGATCGTCTACATTGGACGGTAAGGGTTAAATTGGTAAGTACACCTGAACAAATAATGGTTTTTATTTTAGGATGTGGGGAGATTAGGGCAATCCCACTGCTTCTATCACGATACTCCCCTGAAGAGTCATGACTCAGACGTGAAAAACAAGCACCTTGCTGTAGACCCTACTATTAAATTAACAGTGTTCTCTCTCCCTCGGTAGACGTGGCCCTCATTAAAACCCATCTGGTGCAGTCACAGCCGTTGTGCGTGTATGATACATAAATGGGGCCTAAAGGATTCCGAACTTTGTCAATGTGGACATATTCAAACAACAGAACACATCGTAGAAGAATGTCCCCTTCATCAGTTTCCCTGTGGCACATTTGTGCTGAACCAAGTGACTCCTGATGCCGTCGACTGGCTGAATAACCTCAGCATCCTACTATGACTCCACCAACTCTCCTCCACTATACGAAGAAGAAGAAGTGGAATCCCACACATCCTGTATAAAGTATTTACATACATAGTAATATCAATAAATATAAAGTTAAAATTTTTTTTTTAAATTTCATTCTCGCTGTATTTAGCGAGAGTGTTTATTGATGGGTTTTCATGACCGGCTAGAATAGCATAAAACTTTTCAGAATGTGATACTATAAGATCCTTTATCAATGGAATGTTTATGTCATTGTGTAGAGTGTTAACCCTGATCCACTAAGGCGCATTCAATGCTAATCGAATGGCTTTGTTTTGCAGGGTTTGTAGTTTTTGAATGTGTTGGTGAGCTGCGTATTCCCATATGGGAGCAGCGTTAGTAAAGCCCATCCTTATGGTCGTCTTGTATAGGAGTAATTTGTTGTCTGTTGATAAGACGGCCTCCATGGTCGAGGGGTAAGGCTCTCGACTACGAATCCGAAGGTCGCGGGTTCAAATCCCGGCGTGCGCAAGTAATTTTTATTTAATTAATTTGTGTTGTTTCACAATTAATTCATTTAAAAATAATATATATAGTATATTTGCGCACGTTCCAGATTGGAAGATACTTTCAGTATCGCCCTGGTGAAAGACCACCATTCAGAATTGAAACGTTGCTTGAAATGGCTTTTAGCCGTGTTTGGTGACCAGATCTGAATCGCCAGGTATTTACCCCTTTTCCCACCTTCCTCTCCCCCTTCTCCTTCCCCTCCCCAATACCTTCAGCCTCACAACATTCCCCAATTGGGAATGCCATAGTCTCACTGGCTCCAGACGGTTGGGAGCAGTTTGGGACTCTTGTGCGGTATTCATATAAAAAAAAAAAAAAAAGACATTTAAATTGGTCAATCTGTTTAAACTGTGCTCCGTTGGCGAAGATGTTACACAGAGTTTGGCCTCTTCGTATAATCATAACTTTTGTTTTTGTGGTGCTCATCTACATTCCTGTCGCTGTGCACTTTTCCATTGAAGCGGTTGATGCTACTCCTGTAGCCCGTCCCGGGACGCGGTTAATTTCGTGGTTCTTTGTACTTACTTCCTTGAGACGGTACGGAAAATCATGATTTTACTTAGTTGTTATTTTTACCATATTTTCCTTAAATAAAATGATATTATTTCTTTGTGGCACCAGTTGACTAGGATTCAAGTTTTGTCTTGTAACCTTCCTTTTATCAGAATTATTAGTTACAATCAGTAGAATTAGTACAATTAGTTACAAGAGTGAGTATTTTTTCCTTTATATTGATGGTTTTTTGTCAAGATCACCAATAATTCACATTTTTTATGCCGTCAGCTAGGAATTTAATGTTTCAATTCATTAATGATTGAAGGAACTAATTCAATTATTTAAAAAAAATAAGAATTTGAAAAAGAACAAATTTACAAAATTTTCTGTGCAGATGACGAAAAGAGGTATTAACCACAAACGTCAGAATGAATAGGCTTGTCTTAATGTACCATTTCGAAGGCTGGAGGAAACGGTCACGTGACACCCATTTTGGCACCAGCCAAGTTTACTGCCATTCACTTTTGTTTCGCTTGATTTTGACTGCGGTAAGAAAATTATAAAAGAGTCAAAATAAATAATATTGAAATTTTATTTATCCACTTTTGCTTGTAATATTTATTTATTGCATAATATACGATATGGGCTTTTACATATGAAGTTAGTTATAATAAACAGGTGCAAAACACATCACAGTAGGTTCAAAGATAATAAATCGAACAAATACAGGAATAACATAGTGTAAGTACCATTCTAAGTAATAAGTTCAGTGGCGATAAATCAAAACATACCTCACATTCACTGTTACTTATACTCTAGACACATATATTAATAATTATACAGAATGTATGCAATAATCGTTTGTTTGTATTTGTATTCAGAGCAGTTGAAAATGTCTACTATATCTGAATATGTATTACCTACTGTGTGAAGTCAAGGTACCAATGAATATTTGAATGACTCAGTTCTGAAGTTATTGTTACAGTTAAACAAAATTTTAGATCGGGTAGTTCTAGTTGGAATATTAAATGTAATTACGCTGACGATATCAAGGCTGTCTATAAAACCATTAACAATTTTTAAAATAAAAGTTAAATCAAAAACAATTCATCTATCTGATGGTTATAATAATTTTAGTTCTTTAATAAAGTGGTTGTAATTTATAGTTTCAAGAAGTAAACCGAGTTTATAGTTAATATATCTTTGAAATTTATGTTGAATTTTTCAATGGAGTCGGAATGAGTTTTATAGTGAGGAGACCATATAGAAGAATTATATTCGACTAAATACGAACTAAGGAAGAATATAATAATTTTAGTGTTGAAATATTCCTAAAGTTTCTGGCATTTCGAAAAATGAAGTCGAGCATTTTTAAACCTTTGTTAGTAATAGAATTGATGTGAGTTAGAAAGTTAAATTTAGAGTCGAAAGCAATGCCAAGATCATTAATTTCGTTGTCAGACGAGAGAGAAATGTTATTGATTTTATATTGAAAATTGAGAGGATGATTCATTCTCAAAAATTTGATCGTATGACATTTACTAATGTTTAAAAAAAGTTTATTAAGTTCACACTAATCTTGTAATTTATTTAAATTTAATAGAATTAAATGAAGCGGTTATGTGGATATTTGATATGGCAGGTAACTAACATCGGCTGAAGCCAGAAGCTTAGCCATTTTTAGCAAAAACTCACCACATCCGTGGTAAGTTTTTTAAATATCGTTTATTTCACTGTTTTTCCTACTGACCACCCTGGTTAAAAAACTGTGTGCGGCGCTGATAGTCATAATCATTTTAAAATTAATTAGAATAATAACAAAATCGTTTCATTTTCTAAGTAAGAAAAATATTCTCGGGTTACGAACAACCCGCCACGATTTGAAAAACTCCTACTACCATGAAATCATAAGCACCTAGTTTTTGGAGCCCCTACGAAACTGGGGACCGTGGGCTACATCCCATTCAAACCGCATGGTAAATCTGGGCCTGTCCTATGGGAATATAACGCAACTATGGAATATTTTACTTTCAGTAAGTAACCATGAAAAATTAGACACATTACTAAGCTTCTTCACCATTGTTCTCCTGCAATTTACAGTAATTTATTGTTGAAAACTATTGCAAATTGTACTGTATTATGTTACTTACAAACAATAGAATTAAATGATTGATAAACAAATGGGAAATAATATATTTATCAGAAAAACATTTCCAAGGTGTCATTATAAAAAATCAGGTGTGTCCATATTATTTTGTCATAGGAGACAAATTACGTGCCCAAGGATCCCTTCAATGAATCTATAAATGTTCTCTACTTTACACTTGCGAACACACGTTAATATTCTATAATTTTAAAGGCTAAAAAAATATAATTTTTTGTTACATTAATTCTACGTAGAGAATAAAATAATGTCATCTTTGAAGATTCTGTCAGGTGGGTCTTTTTGAGGAGAGGAAGGAGTGAACATGGGTCTTGAAGAGACCCATGCTGTAGGATGGAGGAAACACAGAGGCCGTCAAAGCATTCCACAGCCAAGCTGTTGAACACAAGAACTAGTCGTAAAAATGACCCGTTCTCAGGTGACAAATGTCAACCATTAACAAATATGTTTCCCGACTATGCACCGGTGCCGAAGGGATCAATGACGCTAGTTCCTCAGAGAATCTTCCATTGAAATACCGGTAGAATAAGGACAGCATTCCCACCTGCGCCTGTGCTCTAAAGATTGCAATCCACTCTGCTTGTTTAAGATAGGGGAATCTATCAAACGGACAGCCCGTTTTTGCAGTCATGGGTTTTTTTCATGTATTTTGGACCTCCAGACCAGAGGTGGCTACCAAATTCAATAGTGGGGTGCACCTGCGATTTGTAGAGGGTCAGCAGTTGTGTACTATTTAAGTATCTGCGGGCTCTGTACAATACGTCCAGCTTCTGAGAGGCTAACTTTACTCTGGCTTCGATGAAGCCCCCATACCTGAACTGGTCACTTAAGGTTACAACATGCATATCAATGGAGGGCGTATTGGGAAGATTGTTTCTGTTGAAGGATGAAGGAGACCCATGGGCGTATACTCAATAATAAATTCCTGTGAAACGGTATCCGTCTTATATATTAAATTCTTACACGTAGGGTTTAGCGTCATGGTAAAATTTTATAGAGTGTTTTTGTGAAAAATCATCTCAAGGGCGCTTGTACAAATATTACCTCCTACTCTTTACCTAGTATTAAAGTTAAGCTGGCCTTTCCGGATTAACCCTAGAATGGAAGCAAGGAGTAAAATTTATTCTGTACAACTTCAAACTAATTTTTCACTGAAGTTCCAACCGACCGCGTTAGCTTTCTTCAAAATATGCTTAGCTTGAGTTCTTTCCCCATTAATGCATTCGTCTTCATAGTAGCAGGCTGAGCCCTTTTCTCGTAGGTAATTTTAATATTTTTTCAGTCAGTCTCATTATGTGGTGGGAACTATTGGGTGAAATTTACTGATCGCTTCTCAGACACAATAAATGAGTGAATTATACATATTTTTTATCAATTTAAGAAATAAATCTGTGATCGAAATATTTATTACCCTAAACGATAAAGATTATTTAAAGATAAGAGAAAAAAGCCTAATTTAAAATGGGAGTAAAATACTCTTCTCCCTTCCATTAATGAACTAAGAAAGAACGCTTCCATTCTACGGTTAAGGCCGTACCCATACCTACGAGTACACCCGGTGGTTTAAAGTTGATCTGTGACCAAAGGTAGTCTGTAGTTTTTCATGTTCGAGTAAGAATTGAATAGGTATTTGAAAAAGGCCAATATTGAAGCAATTTATCAATGTAAAACGATTGTGATCTAAAAAAAAAAAAAACTTTTTGATTAAAAAACTTATATTTTCTTTAATGGTTCGTTTTTTTATGGTAGGCACAGCTTTTCAGCATTTATGGGCTACACATTACTGCCCACACTGTGGTAATAACTCAAGTTTTTCACTATTCCGACCACACCGCGATTATAAGTAAGGAGAAAATTAATTAGGTTTATTGCGAATGTTTCCTATGGGTTGCATTCATGAAATCTATTGAAGTAGGTAGATGCCGGTACTAAGTCAGAAGACACAATAATAATATTAGTTTTTTGTCATAATGCAGAATTGATAAAAATCTATGAATAAGGCGATGGGGCAAGCACTGTTCATTCAATATTCAATTGATCGGAACCACAGTTCGGGCGAGGAGCATTCTGAACATTATAAATAACTGAAATAATATTTTTTTATTGCGTTTAATGCGCAGAACTCCATTTTTTAAAAATTTTATGTAAATAAAATAAATGGCTTTGAACGCCGAATCAAAAAATGACTTTAAACGCAGAAACAGTGGCCACTATAAAAAAAATTTAATACTTGCAGAACTTAATCATAACACTTTTAAATTTGATACACTTTAATTTAAAAAAAAAAACTTTAATAATATACCTAGTATAATACTCGTACATTAAACCGTAGTTGGAGTATAGTTTAACTCAAGCAGACCTATCTTTTAAAAATAAATTAGAAACAAAAAAATAGAAGTCGGATTATAAGTATTTTCGTATATCAACTGACGAGGCTTTAATGTTGAAAATTATAATAATATTTTTTTAACAACCATTATTTAAGTTTAATAGCTTTCCCAGTGACATTGTCATAATTACTCAATGAAAGAACTAAAATTATTAAAACTCTCAGAGAGAAGACTTGTTTCTCACCTAACTTTTATTTTTTTTTAAATGTTAATGGTTTTGTAGACAGCCCCCGTAATAGTCAGTCTAATTAAATTTAATTATCCAACTAGAACTACTCGATCTAAAATTTTATTTAATTGTAAAAATAATTTCAGGACTGAGTTATCTGAAAATTTCCTTGTACCTAGACTTCACGCAGAAGATAATGCTTTTTCAGACATAGTAGGTATGTTCAACTGCTCGGAATACAAATACAAACAGACGATTATTGCATACATCCTCAACAACTATTAAGATATGTGTCTAGAGTTTAAGTATCAGTGAATGCGAGGTATGTTTTGAATATTCGCCTCTGTAGCTAATTATTTGGAATGGTACTTACAATATGTTATTCTTATATATGTTGGTGAGACAAATGAAATATTTAGTAGTTGTATTTCATGAAGGCTATCTATTGTATCTATGTATCTACTTTGATGTGTATTGAACCTGTGTGACTATTGTAATTTACAAAATATGTAAAAGCTCACATAGGGCATATATAATATAATAAATATTTAAAAAGTTTTGCTAAAAGCTAGGATTTAAAATTTCCTTAGATTTTGTGGTGATTTCCCTTTTCCCTGAAAATTTTGTTTCTACCCTAGATCTAGGTACACATCCGACACAGTATTAATTCTTAATATTAATGTATTTATGAACGAAGCAATTCACATATAAGCGAAACCAAATTTATGAATATCGAAAATAAGAGAATAGCAGATACTCTTTTGATAATGATGGATGGAGACATTTTGAAGTAAGTATCCGAAATGAAATATTTGGGAGTTATTTTATATTCCAGACTGACTCCATCTGTAACTACAATATGTGTTATAAAGAAAATCGCTCAAAAAGTCTTACTACTCTGAAGGATAAGAAGATATATCATTGCAGAATCCTGTAAAACTATATACAATACCATCATTATTCCTGATATTTATCATTGTAGCAGAATTTTGTTCTTAAACCAACAGTTTTGAAAAACAAAGCCATGCGAATAATTTTAAAATGAAACAAAAATTCCAAAGTTAAAAAAATGTTAAGGGATCTAAACTTACTGTCTTTTAATCAAATTATATACTTAAATGTAATAGTTCTTTTCTTAATGTTTAATGGCCATCAAAATTCTAAATTCTTGAGAAAAATTAATAAACATCAACTGAGACATAACCACTCTACAAAAAGAAGAAATGAAACAAGACTTCCCCTTCGAAAGAAAACAAAATCGCAAAACTCATTACTATATAATAGAGTCATGAAGATCTTCCAAGAAATAACGGTCAATATAAAAGAAGAGGAAAATGTTTTGAAATTTAAGAAGGACGAAATACATAAAGTGCAATTTTTAATGATGTAATTTTTTTAGTTTGATTTGTAATTATTAATTGTATGTAGATATTATGTTCATATCAGAATACATGTAACCAAAGTAAATGTGTTCTTTTTTAAGTTAAATAAATATTATTTGTATTTATAATAGGATGGAAGATTTCAAATGACATTTCAATTTAAAAACAAAAATTAATTATTTAATAAAACTATTGGAACGCCCCTCCTTAGAGGAAATTCAGAATTACAATGCATACTGACCAATTCGGCAAACTATAAAACAGTCCTCCATTAATGATCTCCATCAGTTACCATTAGCCACTCGCGATCATACATCGTAGCGTTGCATCCTCCAATCATACACCTGGAAACGTTGTTATTGTTAATCGATCGATTCAAATAAGTTTATTGTTCAATTGTGTTAAGTTGTAATTAGATAAATTTATTAATTTGTTGAATACAAGATGATGACACAGAAGGTATGTTTTTTTCTTCATATATTTTCGATTCTTTTCCACACATGTTGTTAACACATTTTTACACATTTTCAATACATATGTTTAATACATAAAGCTAAGTGATACGTAACTCAATATTACTCAATAGTATTATCTTTTTTGAGTACTTAATTTTAAACCCAATTTTGTTATTCCTCATAGCACCAACCAGTACCTATCAAACACATACGAGTATACATAATTGTTTACTCTATAATATTTGTTTTTCTCATCTCTTCGTAAGTACTTTCATAAGTTTTTTTTCTGTACTATTCTTCACATCTCTTTATACTTAATTATTATACTTTTTTCTAGATATATTATATTACCATACTATGTCAATACTACCTTTTTTCCCTTTTATTTTTGTATAATGGCACTCAATATGAACTAAACTTGTCAATTTGACTATCTTATAACGGGATTTGTTCCCAGTTGGGCAGTCGAAGCATAAGAAAAAAAAACTGTTCCTCGCCTCACTCGTATATACCTAATAGGAAAACATTCGAACCTTTGTAAATTTGTATTTACTTCGCCGAATTAATTTTTCACAAAATTATTTTTTTTATTTTTCTATTCTACGATAAAAAAAATGAAGAAAAAGTTCATAAAAATAACTGCACTCCTCTCAACACGTTTTTTTTAATGAACTTAATCAAAGTTTTGTAATCCGCAATAAAACAAAAAAGTGAAGACGGGTTGTTTCACAGAAATTCATCAAAACTTCAAAGTTAATATCTTATTACACCATTGACCAGTTGTTTCACAGTGTTAGAATAATAACAAAACTTGAATTTTAACTAAGAAATTTTGATGAATCCTTCAAATTCTGTGAAACAACTCACTCTTAGTGGTTATGAAAAATTGAAACTACACCCAAATCTATTTTTTGAAAATTCTCCGAATTAAAAAAAAAACACTTTGTAAATAATTTTTGAGTAATTCTATGTTTAAAAATATTTTGTAAAACACACGTAGGACGGCCAGAAAAAGGTCAAATGTCTGATAATATTTTGATAAGCCCATGGAAGTTTCAAAAATATGTAATAAATATTTTCCTCTTCAAAAACGTTATGTTTATCGTATTGCATAATAATATTATCATTTGATTTTCAGAATAAGCAAACACATTGTGGATTGACATGATGTATTAAATAACATTAAAGAAGATAATATTAACACATCCCAAATGAACCACGAAACCGAAAAAAACTACAGAAATAAAAAAGATTTCAGTCGCATCCGGGACTCGAACCCAGGACCTCTAACTATCCGGGGTAACCGCTTAACCAACTTAGCTAATGAGACCAGTTCAATTTACGCCATTTACACCGATATCATGTTAATATTATCCTCAAGACATGTTAATATTATCCTCCATCTTGAAACTTGAAGTATGATTTCGGTGTAAATGGCGTAAATTGAACTGGTCTCATTAGCTAAGTTGGTTAAGCGGTTACCCCGGATAGTTAGAGGTCCTGGGTTCGAGTCCCAGATGCGACTGAAATCTTTTTAATTTCTGTTGTTTTTATCGGTTTCGTGGTTCATTTGGGATGTGTTAATATTATTTTCTTCATTGATTAAATATTACAATGAGGTTTACAAACTTCAATAAGTCATAAAAAATAAATTGAATATTAAATAACAAGTCACTTTGTTTTTAATCCACTTTTAATTATTTATTTGTCGACTAGTTTCGATTCTACTGAACATGTCTGTTTAGCATAGTGCGTACCCTTATATTTTCCATGTAATAAAATGGTTTAATGCCACTACAGTTTTACAACTACCGAAAAACACATTTTCACTCGAAAAAAAAATAAAGCTGCGTCTAGAAGGCTCATTCCGATACTGTAGGGAAAATTTCAGCGAATAAAAACTAAAAAAAACATAAATACATCAAACTCTACCCACCTGATTGCTAGCCAAGCGACCCACCCGAATATCGACTACCTTCAATGTGGTATTTTCACAATACCGTTAAAAATCTGTGGGCGATTTAAATATTATATATCTGATTCTGATAATCGCACAAATATGTGAAATATTTTTTATTTTTAAATTACTGATTTTAAAAAAGATCTAAAACCGCACGCTCCGATACGGTTAGAACTGACTAAAACGTCATTATGATGTACATAACGCTACTGGCTGGTAAGACGGCTGTCACCGACGTTGGTCGGCGTGACGTCAACAACGCCATATTCACGAACATGTCGTTTGGCGGCATATAAATAATTGCACCTTTTAAATCGTTATAGAAAATTTATTCGTAAATATTAAATAATAAATAAATGCCATTGTTACCGTAATTTTTTTTAATGATTTTTTAGACAATAAAAATATATGTATCAATAATGTCGTTCATACTTAAATACCAGTACATTTCGTTCATTTTCCGTAAAGTTATTTTTCATCGTTAAAATAATTTTCAAAGTTTCAATTTACCAAAGCCCGCCAAAACGCAATAAATCTATGGCCGGTCGGTTATGATCAGTTTTGAGGTTAGAATGTCAAATGTCAAAACAAGGATGAGCTTTCCAGTACATAATTTTATTTTCTATTCATAGTAAACCATCACATAAGTAATAAAATTATGTACCTTTTTAAAAACTTTAACTAATAGAATAATAATAGTATTGAGCATTAACATTATCATAATATCCGTATTGAAAATTGGTATGCTCAAGAATACTCTAATTCTTTTCATTAATAATAGTTTTTTAGATTGAACATCAATTATTGAACTTAAAGTCACTCAAATTAAGTTTAAATTTCGCCAAAACTAAAAATATACGTATTTAAAATATAAAACAAAATCGACAAACAAAAATGTTCATAATAATCCAAAAACAGAATGCGCACATGGCGTCATATGTTCCAAATGCAATGGTACCGACATAACAAGGTGTTTTCGTGAGATGATTATTTATTCACTTTTAGATAACGATTTATAAATTCTACGTATAATTACATATAATAAAGGTTTTATATTCAGAATCGGCGTTTACTGATCTATATGAATATACATTTTTAAAGCCATTATATTTTTCACTAGATATTTAACTTAAATTATTTCCACATTGACATTTTTAACTCAATAAATTAAAATCCATAACACGACCGCTCTCAAACTAGATCACTTAAACCACCTTTTCATCTACTCTTGTCCTTTGTACCTTTATCCCACTCCTATGTTCCCCTCCACCCTCCCCTCCACTGACTGACATAGTTAAGCTAACTGATGTAAAACTGTATATTGTCACACTTTACTCATAGTATTTATCATCAGTAGCGGAAAATTTATAATTGGCATGATTTATTGTTATATACTCGTGTATGTAAATTATGGATTTGCTGTTAATTTTCCCAAAAATAAATAAAATAAAAGAAGAAATAAAGAGTCATCGATTTATAGATAAATTGGTACCTACTCCGACGTCCAGCGCATAACAAATCGTTCTCACGGCCCTGCAACGAAATCCATCGATAATAATCGATTGTCTTCCTACTCGTATTTATAATTTAGGCTACATCCTCATCAACCAAAATTCAATAAATAATGTCCAATTAGCTCCTTTACAGTCGGATCTAAGACTGCAATCAAATGTCATTCCTGATTCGGTTTGTATAAATTGAGAACGTTAAATCCTGGCTTCCGATTCGCCGATGAATAGGTGACACATGAAACAATGGAGATACTTATCTATGGTTAATAATTGATGCTTTGTCTATGGCGGAAATTGGGGGAAATCCGTTTTCCGAACTACTTCGGTAGGTACCGTATTTTTAATAAATTCGACATGTCATTATTCTGACGTCTTTGTGGAAAACGGATTGTTTTTTTTATGGGAAAAATCAATTGATAAGTAAAACAGGATCTAAAGATTTGTAAGGGAATATTGGGGTCGAAAATACTGAGTAAAAGAAGCAAAATTCTCATATTTAATGATAATACTACATGTATGACGTCCATTGAGGTATATAAACAGAGTCTACGTTCCTTGCAATATCAGTGTACAGCTGGCCGCCGCGGCCCGGAGCATTTGAGTTACCGGCGCGCCTACTTCATTATTTGCTTC
Organism: Halesus radiatus; assembly: GCA_022606495.2. Classification (NCBI taxonomy): domain Eukaryota; kingdom Metazoa; phylum Arthropoda; class Insecta; order Trichoptera; family Limnephilidae; genus Halesus; species Halesus radiatus. The sequence goes on along the minus strand of JAHDVE020005247.1, from coordinate 32,648 downwards.
TTGAGTTTTTTTTATATTAAAAAAGCCAATTTTATATTGATCGTGGTAAAACCGATGAAAGGTTAAACCATTGATTTTTCTACCTTTACCAGAACGACATGTCAAGTAATGTAGGCATTTTGCAGTTATACACGATATACAATTCACATTTAAAAAAAATCTACACTGGCAACGTCACCGACTGCTAAGTTAACCATATCAAGCTAGTAGCTGGTAGGGTACCGTACCCCCTGCGCCTTGTGAACATATCGAAAATTGAATTTCCTTATTTATTGTGTTCAATTTTAATTTGTATAACTCCATTTTAATAAAGCTTTTAAAATTTAATAATTTATTTTATTATTCAATTTAAAAAAGGGTTAATTGATAAAAACAATTGGAAAATAATAAACGAACGAATTATCCTAATATAACAATAATTAATAAAGTAATAAAAATGATTTATTCCCCACTTCTATGCTACAGTATGCTCACACTACTTAGACAATATAACACATTTAAATAAATCAATTAAGAAAACATTGTCATTTAAATGCGGGGAAAACACATTATAAATGTAAGTACCTCACAGAATAGAGAATTCTATTTATGTTCTACCTAAGTCGGTTTTAAACACAGTCCGGAGTGGGAGTAAATAAAAACATATACGTAAGTCGTCGCAATGTGGCCTAATCACAGTTTGAAAATGGCCTTGAATCCCGAAACAGCTGTCACAATAATAAATACTAAAATACTCGCAGAATTTAACATGTTAATCAAATTTCTTAAATCAAATAAAATATTGTCGAATTCAACTTCGTAGACGTGATTACATCGAGCACCTATCTTCCCTTAGCGTATAGTGCCTCTAAAACTACACACGTTATTTGTCCCTAAAACCCGCCAACAATACTGTCATAACTGATCAACCTGGCTAAATTTGAATTGTTTTTCATAGTTCAATCCGTCAAGGACGCTTCTCGGTTGCCCGCAGATACGAGACATTGAAAACGAGTTGTGTCTATCCAACCGAAACGTCGATTTATTGTTTGGCAAGGTGAATGAATCGACACTGGATCGGTGTCGATTATTAGCGATTACGCAACGTAAATATTGTTGTTGGAAGTTCATTTGGGGCAGGTCATTCATGAATACAATATTATCTAGGTGTTTGTACAAAAATTAGTGCGACTAATATATTATTGTGTTCCATCGGGGTACCTAAAGTTTGGGCTTGCATTCAGAGCTGGGACGAGGTACTTTGAGGGCTGGGACTGATTCTGTTTCGTAAACGTGGTATTAAAAACAAAGCTTTCGGAATTAGTATAATCATTATATTATTTACAACTTCTATAAAATTGGGGATTGTTTTTCCTTTATATAAAATATCTCAGTTCAGGTTCAGTGAAAAGGCTATAAAAATTCACTGTAGATGGAAAAAATGGTATTCCCAACAAGCCCTCCATTGATATGCTTGGTGTAACCTTAAGTGATCAGCTCAGGTATGGGGGCTCCATCGAAACCCGAGTAAAGTTAGCCTCTCAGAAGCTGGGCGTATTGTACAGAGCCCGCAGATACTTTAATAGTACACAACTGCTGACCCTGTACAAATCGCAAGTGCGCCCCATTGTAGAATTTGGCAGCCACCTCTGGTCGGGAGTCCCAAAATATCTGAAAAAAAACCTTGACTCTGTGCAGAAACGGGCGGTCCGTTTGATAGATTCGCCTATCTTAACAAATGGTTTGCAATCTTTGGAGCACAGACGTCGGGTGGGAATGCTGTCCTTGTTCTACCGGTATTTTAATGGAAGATGCTCCGAGGAACTAGCGTCATTGATCCCTTCGGCACCGGTGCATAGTCGGGAAACACGCCAAACGCGCGCCCAACATTTGCACACGGTTGACATTTGTCACATGAGAACGGGTCGCTTCTACGACTCGTTCTTGTGTTCAACAACTCGGCTGTGGAATGATCTGCCGGCCTCTGTGTTTCCTCCATCCTATAACATGGGTCTCTTCAAGACCCAAGTTCACTCCTTCCTATCCTCTAAAAGATCCTCCACGCAGCATCCCCAAAGATGACATAGGCCTTGAGGGAAATTATTTCCTCCTTGGTCTCCTGTGTGGAGTTACTGTAAAAAAATATATATATATGTCAACGAGAAAACTGGTTGTTAAAATTGCTTCTAGTGGCATTCCCCAGGGATCACATTTGAGGCGATTAACATTTAAAAAAAAATAGACTTATTTTCTATTTTCCTGATACCTGACGCTACTCTCTCCATTGCTTTTTTTTTATTAAAACTTTTTATTCCATTACATAATTATTACATTAAATTCAGAATCATAATTCATACAGAGATTACACCAATCACAATTTCGACAAAGTACCTGCTTGGGACTGATTCTGTTTCGTAAATGTGGTATTATAAAACAAAGCTCGCGGAATTAATATTATAATCACTATATTATGTCCCACTTCCATAAAATTGGTGATTGTTGTTCGCTTATATAATATCTCAGTTCGGGTCCAGTGAAAAAAACTATAGAATTTACTGTAGATGGAAAAAATGGTATTTGTCAACGAGAGAACTAGTTATCAAAATTGCTTCTGGTGGCATTCCCCAGGGATCATATTTGAGGCCATTACCATTTAATATTTTTTTATACTGATTTTCTATTTTCCTGGTACCTGAGGCTAGTCCCACGATTGTTTTTTTACTAAAACTTTTTCTTAAATTGCACACGTCTTACTCAAACTGTGCACAAACCATTTGATATAAATTGCCTACAAAATTCAGAATCATCATTCATACAGAGATTACTGCAATCACAATTTCGACAAAGTACCTGCCCGATTTCACGGTGGTTTAATTCCTAAACCGCACCAAGGGAATCTCTCCGTTGTTTTTGCTTCCGTAAGAGATATCGATTTGGTTGAGGGCTCTGTGATACACAATACATATTACGATAAACAAATATTGCAATTTTTTCGCTCCATTAATGACAATGTAACTCGTTTTGATTTTTGTGAATTTAATAACATTATTGTTTTTGTAATTTGCACGCTCACTAAACTTGTGGTTTGGTTTCTGAAACAAAATTTGGAAAAAATCTGGTGACGCTCCATTATCCCCGGGTTTCAAAATGCATGAAGAACATTGTCATGAATGCAAGTGTAAGTTCATTAATTAATTCATTTTTTTTAACTTTCTCTCCTCCCAAGTTTATTTTCTCTTTACGAAATGCAACTGTAATAAGGGTCTAGTATTATCAATTGGTATATAATTATTTTAGTATTGAACATAACAGACACGGGTTAACATAAAAAAAATATTCAAGAAATAAAAAAAAAGAATACATACCAACCGTCCGATACTGTGTATAATATGTATGAAAAGTAACTACAAACAAACAAAAAACAAGAGAAAATAAAGTTTGTTCCAGTGAAGTAAAAACAATTTTGTGAAGTTATGGGGTATATGGCCAAATATGTTCAGAATCCTGCCACTACAATGGATGTTTTATAATCGCCACATTCGCATAAGGAATTGGGAAATGGTTAAGTTGGTTCTTTGAAAATTAATAAGAAATTTTTTAGGGTTTCTTAGATGATTGTTGATATTAATTTTGATTGTGGCCAAGGGGGAAGATTCTAGATGGTTATTTATAAATTTGAAAAGAAATTTGTTTTTGTCAAGACATTCATTTAATGTTTCTAATTCGAAATACTCCAGGAGTTTCTTGATTAGTAATGTCCACACGTAAAATAAATTGCCTCTTTAAATTGAGTTTTACCCTAACACATCCTATTAAAAGTCGCGATTGTGGACTTCATAAGGGACCAAACTTTTTAATTGCCTACTCCTAGTCGCATACAGATTATAATCCTTCTATATCCAGAATCTTGCCTATGAGGCCCAACCTTACCACTGTAAGGTAAGAAAAATGGTCAGAAATAATCTCTATTTACTTCAGCTGCATTTGAGGATTACCATGGTAGTATGTTTATTTTATCACAAATTTGCGAATTGCAAAATTATTCCTTAATTCTATCGCAAACTAATCTTCGTCAACTGCAGCCCTATTCCAATGTATGTAAATATTATTTTGTCCACAGGCGGTAACATTCCTCGCCCTCCTGGCTGCAGTGGGTTCCAGCCCCACCTATGGCTCCTACGATACTCCCAGCAGCTTCGACACCGAGGAGGTCAGCAGTTACAGCAGCTACACCCCTCTCAGTTCCCCTGGCTTTGACAATACCAAAGGCTTCGACTCCCAAGGCTTCGGCGGAGGGACCGCCTTTAAGGGAGCCACCGGATTCAAACCCTACGAAGGCCTCGGAGACTTCGGGTCCTATGATACCCTCGGCGATAGTCTAGGCTACGACAATATGAAAAGCTTTGATAGTTCAGCGTATGACTCCTTCAACGTCGGCAGAGCTTTTGGTTTTGGTAGCGGCGGTTTCCCCTCTTCTTCCTATGGAAGCTATGGATTTGATTCCCCCAGATACGATGCGACGTCTTACAGCAATACTGGGAAGGGTTCCAGTTCCAACGGGAGTCCGCTGAACTTTGAGAAGTTTGAGAGTTATGGATCAGGCTATGCGAGGAAATCGGAAAATGTGAGTTAAATCCATTTCTAAAGAGGCTTAGAAGTTTGTCAGTTTCATCGCATCTCCTTCTTTGTAACTATGTAGTTCGATTCATTAATTTTTAAATTAAAATTGGTTTCCCATACCGGAATTTGAACCCGCCACCTCTGGATATACGAGGTGTGTTCAAAAGAAAAGGTTTATTTTGAATTTTCGCGGGCTGTGTAAATTCGATTATCGATTTTTTTTTATTATGTTGGCACACATATGTTTATCATATGTTAGCATTATCAGCCATTTTAGATTAGTGGCTTGTTTTTGACAACTGGAAAGGTTAGTCACGTTTTTGTGTGTTCTTCGATTTTTTAATTTTGAAAAAAATGGATCAAAGAATATCTATTAAATTTTGCGTTAAAAATGGAATAAAGTGCTCCAACGCACTTAAAATGTTGACTGTGGCATTCGGCGAGTCTACTTTGTCTCAAAAAGTGTTTATAAGTGGTACAAGCGCTTTACAGAAGGCCGAGAAGATGTTAATGACGATGAGCGTCCTGGAGTTGCAACCACGTCAACAAACGAAGAAAACATCGAAAGAGTGAAGAAAATGGTTTTGGAAAATCGTCGAATCACTATCAGGGAAGTATGTTGGCATATCAATCGGCTCATGCCATGCGATTTTCTCGGATGTTTTGGGCATGAAACGTGTGGCAGCGAAGTTTGTTCCGAAATTGCTAAATTTTGGGCAATAGCAACGTCGCATTAGTATCGCTCTGGAGTTGTTGAATGGCGTGGTGCATCATGAGTTCTTGCCAACAGGTCGTACGGTTAATAAGGAATACTACAAGGAAGTTATGCAACGTTTGCGTGAAGCAATACGGCTCAAACGATCGGAATTGTGGAAAAACAAATCATTTTGCATCACGATAATGCACCAGCTCACACATCAATGTTTGTTCGTGATTATTTGGCCAAAAAACAACACCGTAATCATGCCTCAACCACCGTATTCACCAGATTTGGCTACCTGCGACTTTTTCCTATTCCTGAAACTGAAGAGACCAACGAAAGGAAAGCGTTTTGCCACAATTGATGAGATAAAGTCAGAATCGAAGAACGAGCTGATGGCCATACCGAAAAGCGCATTCCTGAAGTGCTTCGAGGATTGGAAGAAGCGCTGGCATAAGTGCATTATATCAGAGGGGGATTACTTTGAAGGGGAGAAAATAGATATTGATGAATAAATAAATACTTTTCGAAAAAATTCAAAATTCACCATTTCTTTTGGACACACCTCGTATATGCGTATTAGGAATAATAAATAATACAACCATAGTGAAATTTTGATAGACAAACTATAAAAAGTCACGGGGGCAGTTTTACAAGTATTTTGAGACAGACAGTTTAGCGAATTGAAAATGTCAACGGTAAATGCAGTATCGTTGAGCAGTTGAATCGCTCGTCTTATTGGCGTGTTCTGATAAGCAGAAGTTCTCGCTTTAGGAGCATAAAAGAGTGCATGGGATCTCCCAGGAGAATACTTTTTAGGAACGTATAAGTTTACCTATTTCAACGTGGTTATTTCGTAGATTATTATATAGTATTTTTAACATTTCAGGGTATCCCAACCTATTCATACAACTACGCAGTGACCGATCCCCACACGGGGGACATCAAAGAGCAGGAGGAGACCAGGGATGGAGATGTAGTCAAAGGTAATATTATGCTTAAATCGAGTAGGTGAGAGATGAAAAAAAATGAACTTCGAAACCTACAATACCAATACCAATACCTATTTGAGCAGCAATCGTCCAAGTGTATATAAATTTTATGAGAAATGCTATTGAAAAAGCTATTTTTGTCTGATAGGAGGTTTCTTGAACTATTCAAATAGAGATTATTAATAGTTCACAACTGCTGGAGCACAGACGTCAGGTGGGAATGTTGTCCTTGTTCTACTGGTATTTTAATTAAAGATGCTCTGAGGAGCTGGCATCAATGATCCCTTCGGCACCGGTGCAAACATATGTACACGGTTGTCACATGAGAACGCGTCGCTTCTACGACTCGTTCTTGTGTTCAACAGCAAGGTTGTGGAATGATCTACCGGCCTCTGTATTTCCTCCCTCCTAAAACATGGATCTCTTCAAGACCCAGGTTCACTCCTTCCTATTCTCTAAAAGACCCTCCGCACAGCATCCCCAAAGATGACTTGAGGGATATTATTTCCCTCAGGGGCTCCTGTCTGGAGTTACTGTAAAAACAAACAAAAAAAGACTCCTCGAGAAGGACACAATCCAATCTCTATAAAACCCTCATCACCATGGAAACTGGAAGAAAGGACTCGGAGACGGGAATCGGTTTCAAATAGTTTCCTGAAGAAAAAACACAGCGCCCTTGAGGTGATTTTTCACAAAAACGGCGCTACACAAATCATCCAATTATTATTATTAAAGAGAAGGTTTTAGCATCCGATAATAATGACGATGCCAGTTTCAAAGAATTATTTGACTATCTTGATTTCAGGTCACTATTCCCTCGTGGAACCAGACGGTTCCGTCAGGGTGGTGGAGTACACAGCTGACGATGTGAACGGGTTCAACGCCGTGGTCAAGAAACTTGGTCCATCAGGTCACTCGGAGCCTTTCGGAACCTCATTCAGTTCGTCTCCGGGATCGTCCTTCGGGGCATCTTCATCATTGGGTTCATCTTCCGGATCGTCTTTCGGTCAATCGCCTTTCAAATCATCTCTTAGTCCTCTTGGATCTCCCCTTGGGCCGTCTCCCCTGGATCACTTTTCATAAATCATAAATATATTATTTTTTTATGGGGTTGGGGGAAAAGATTGAATGAAATTGGTCTGGAGATGGAAATGAATTATTTCCCAGAATCTATATCGTTCCTAATCTACCTTATAAGATTACCTACTTGAACATAATGTTTTTTCCTAGTTGCAAGTATCCACCGCTGCAATGAGACGCTCCTAGGATAGGGTCGACTATAGGTATCCTTTAAAATATCCCATCCTAACATCCTTCTTCTGATACTATAAAGAAGACGTAAAATTTAATCTTTTTCCATTTTTTTCACATTAAACAACAAACAAACGCTGCAGCAAAATTCACCAATTTTCCTTGTTCTTCAAACATTTAATTATCTTTTTCCCAACCTAAAACTCGACATATTTTTTGACTCTAATAAACATATTACTCGTAACATCAATGCGCAATCACAACTCTCCATCACATAGCACTATTCAGATACATAGGTACACATACACGCTCAAACACACACAGATAGACACACAGACAGACAAAGACACGGACACAGACACATACACTAACACACTACACACTTTTTCCATATACCTTTTTATCTTTACCCAGCATTGTACTAACCCCGCCCGGTAAAATGTCCGTAACCATTTAGTAGATATTACATAGAGACATGTCCTTGGTACCGATCCTTGTAATAATTTTCTAAAACCTTGTGTAATTTGTACACCACTCATTTTATGCATGTTCTTTTTCTAAAATTAAAAAAATCAATATAAATCAATCAGGTGATAATTGCATTACAGTAATTCTGCCAGGCGATAATTATTCTTTAGTTTTATGGTGACTTTAACTAATGTAAGTCATAATGCTGTACTTAGATAGCACGAAAAAATAACCAGTTACTTAAAAAAATTGGCTTATTTTCCATTGGTGTATAAATAATATAATTTATTTTAATTAGGCACTCGAACTCATCCTCGATGTTAAACTACAATATTTGTTGATCTCCTTTTTTGTATTTGTATAGTTTTCTTTGTTGCGCCAGCAAGTGGTCTGTTTAGCCGTTGTTCCGGTGCATCCTATTAATAATTGTCTTTGTGGAGGTTTCTTGGTTGCACCAGCGCTATGTCTGATTTGCTGTTACTCTGTTCAAGTGATGTGATATTGGTTTATTCAACATATTGGTTTATTCAACATATTGATTTATTTAACATATTGGTTTATTCGACATGTTGATTTATTTAATATATTGTTTACACAAGATATTGGTTTATTCAACATATTGATTTATTCAACATATTGGTTTATTCAACATGTTGATTTATTTAAAATATTGTTTACACAATATATTGGTTTATTCAACATATTGTTTATTCAACATACTGGTTTATTCATTATACTTTTTTTTCAACAAATTGGTTTAATCAACATATTGTTTATACAACATTATGGTTTGTTCAACATTGTGGCTTGTTCAACATATTGTTTATTCAATATATTAGTTTATTCAACGTATTGGTTTATACAACATATTGGTTTATTCAACATATTGTTTATTCACCATACTGGTTTATTTAACATATTTGTAGTTTTGTAGGATTGAACAAATATGGGTACGAAAATTATTTTGTTAATATCAAATATGTTTAATATGTTACCTTTTTGTCAATAAAAAAATGGTATGTATGTATGTCTATGCTTCATTTTAAAAGTGACCAATTTACTAATTCTAAATTTTACTGTAATCAATGAAAAATATTATCCCTAGATGCAGTGTTGTGGTCTCTCATTTGGCTACAAGTTAAAAGATGTCGGGTTCCACTACCGTAGCAGCAGAGAAAATTGTTTTCTTTGATTTTTTAATGATTTAAATCAATAAAATATTTACCGTACACGAATTATTTTCATGTCTAAATAATATTTTTAATCTAGACTCACATACACACAATCTTCACATCATCCATTTCTTTCCCTTCAGAACATTCACGAACATCAGTAGTCCCCTGCTTCCGTACAGTGACCTTCAGTTATACAGTTCCTTGTCACATAAAAAAGAAAATCAGAAAACAACAGGCCTACCTGCACACCTAGGGAAAAGTGACACCTGTGGTTGAAAATACAAAGGCCATTAGATAAATATTTAAAAAACATATTGAATGGTTGAACATTGATCGATTGCCTGTAAAAATATATTACCATTAGTTTAAGCAGAATTTTCTCCGCTAGATGGCAGTAGTGGTCCCGAATGTATAATATTGTAATACATGTAAGTATATTTTGGCATTTAATTGTAGATATTTATTAATAAATTATTTAAATTTATTTAAAATGAATCAACTGTGGGAAATGTATTTTAGCGCTGTTTAGCAGAATTTCGACAAAGGAAGCTAGCGTCCAACTTAGAAGATTTTCACAAACAAACTGTTGAAATGATTGGTTCGTAGTGTTAACAAGTATGATTAATTTCATAACTATTTAAACAACATTTCTATATATTTATGACGATTTTGAACAATTATAACAATGCAGATTCTGATTTGAGGTTATCCTTGATATTCGAGTTTGGTAGTTCATTAATAAATAAGGAATAATGCCAAAATGAAAAATATCGTAATTCTTTTTCTTTTTATTTATCTGACATCTAATAATACATGTTTATTTCAATAAACAATATCAGAAATATATAATAATTATTTTCCTTAAAAGCGTTAAATAATAAAGAAGTTTTAAGGTAAAATCGCCTAAGAATATGATGTAAAATCACCCCCTATCGTAAAGTACGACTCATTTTTGAACACCAAAGTTTTTTCGAAGGGAAAAATTTGCATTTGGACCGTTGTTATTTAAAAAAAAGTTATGACTTATTTTGATTTTTTTACAAGTCATCTTTGGGTTGCTATTTAAAACCCTTTAAATGATTGCAGAATCCTCATTTTTGGTCTACTCTTAAATGTCGGACTATATTTTGGATTGTATCACACGGAAGAATAAAGTTGTTCTAAGATTAACACCGTTTTTTTTTCTTGATCAGTTGGGGTTCTGGTGTAAAAAACCCTTGTTATAATTTTTTTTATGATTCTATTTTAAACACCATGAAAATTGAAATTGTGTGAGAGTAAATAGAAATATGAGTCGTTTCAACGTGGCCTAACCACAGTCTGAAAATGGCTTTGAACGCCGTTACAGCTGTCGCAATAATAAAAAACCGTAATTCTTGCACAAATTAATAATATCTTTATTAAATTTGATTTACATTAAAATAGGAAATAAAATATTAAATGGAGTTCTACGAATTATACACAAAAACAATTAATAAGAAACTTGTACCAGATGTAATGGAACACAGGCGAACTGTAGTGGGCAGCTGATCCCGATCTGCGAAGAGGGCTGGAAGGGGAGAAAGCACAACCTGTTTCGATCCCTTGAAAAGACACTGACGATAAGACGTCATTAACGACTTTTGTACTTTGCAATATAATTCTGCATAAAAACCCAATTTATGCCCCCCACATTTATTTCCCACAGACCGCGCAGTATACATTCACAAAAGGATCGGAAGTCAACTATGCAGTTGATCACAATAATCAGCGAAAAACGATAATGAAAATAGCTGTTTTCAAATAATCAACTTTTTTTTTTTACATGAATATCGCACAACAGTCTCAACTGCTCCCAACCGTCTGGAGCCAGTGAGACTATAATGTTGTGAGGCTTAAGGTATAAGGGAGCCATTTCAAGCAACGTTTCAATTCTGAATGGTGGTCTTTCACCAGGGCGATACTGAGAGTATCTTCCACCCCGGAACACGCGCAAATATATTATATATTATTTTTTAATTAATTAATTGTGAAACAGCACAAATTAATCAAGTAAAATTTAGTTGCGCACGCCGGGATTTGAACCCGCGACCTTCCGATTCGTAGTAGAGATCCTTACCCCTCGACCATGGAGGCCGTCAAATACATAATACATAATAAATTCACACCCAAACCTTAAAAACTACAACCAGCCTTTGGCCATCGCGCAATGCACGCCACAGGTGCCTATCCCGAGAGAAACGAGTGATTAAAGAAAATAAAATAATATTTAATATTTTTTATGTAGCAATCGTCCTACATTGATAAATTGTTACTATATAGCAATTTTACACATCTAAGAAAAGATAATAAAAATACCATTTTTGATTATTTAATTCAAAATTCATACCCTAACTTGAAAAACTACACATAGCCTACCTTTGGTAATAGAGCAATGTACGCCACTGGTCTCACCTATTACATATATAATACCATGCCACGAGTATTCTTTCCCGAACGGAACGAAGTGCAAATATACCATTCTGACTAATTAGGCTCTCTCCAACAAAGTCCACAAATTGGGCGTGCCACAATCCCACTGGGTCTTGTCAGCTCAACTCATGTTTGCTATTGAATTAAAATGAAGCGCTTAAAAATGTATCAACACGCCAAGTCCCATGAGAAAAGGTAATTAAAAACGTAATTCCCTTCTTACCGTTAATTTATTTAACCTGGTATTAACAGATATCCGTTCGACGAGTACAATTCTGTTGTTGCTTTTTTTAAACATTTAAGTTGCTTATCGCATTTGCCGTCATAATAAACGATTGGTTTCACTTTTACGTTATAAATTCCAATATTGGGCACACGGAAAAGTGAAAACCTACGAAAGTACGCTAAAGAAAGTGTTGTGACATATCAATTTGATTGTAACTAATGCTATTGACAACATGCCACTGAGCTGCCGAATGTCAAACCTAACATAATGTTAATGATCCAATTCAACATTCGACAATTTAATAATCAACTCAAAGAAGACGGCTTATTAATGAGATTACTTAATAAATGATTCCTTAAACTTATACAGGGAGGGGGAGGGGGTATTTTCCAGCTCTCAGGGTCATATTGTGATATAATAAGAAGGATTTTTGGTACTTAAAAAGTATTAAGTGCCCACTTAATACTTCATATTTTATAATTTAAAAAATAAAACAATAACTTTGTTTACATCACTTTCATTTATACTTTAGCCGACCGGGTTTCGCCACTACCGTCGCTTCGTCAGGGCACTATAATACTAAACTATGAACTAAGATACACATGTGTTATGGATTGATAAAAGCGGCGAGTGAAGGGACGAGGGTAGGAGATCAGCGGGTACCTGGCAGGGAAGGGCGTGTATTTTATTTACTGGGAATAATTTAAGAATTAGACTTTTATTTAAATTTATTTGGTTATTAATGAGTCTAGCATGAGTGTTTTTGGCTTTCCTTATTTATAACGCTAAATTATCAAGTCGAATGCCTATTCCATTTTTATGCAGTAAACTAGTTTATATTTTTTACTTAAATTAAATACAAAATGTAAGGTATTAAATAGATAATAAATATTAATTAACTTAATGCTTCATACTTCATATTTTATACGTAAGATTGGGTAGGTAAGTACTATTAATAAGCATTGTGTATTTAATGATGAACTAATTTTTCAATCATTGAAAAATTTAATATTAACAAACGTCAAAGAAATATGAAACAGAATATAAAGGTAACGGTCGCAACTGGGAATCGAACCCAGATCCTCTGCCTTAACGGGACAACACTATGTGTATTTTTATCGATCTGTTATGTACCTACCCATCTGACCCTAATTGTATAATTGTTCTTCTCGCATTCCTAGCTATTGTTTACCTTAATCCGTTGATCAAACAATGTCATCAAGTACCCCTTTATTATTGTAGCTATTAAAATAAGTTTCCCGTCTTAGAATTATAAATACCCTAATTAAATTTCCCCGAGGCAAAACCCAACGTCAATTGTAATTGTCAACGGTTATTGCTTCAAATATAACGGTTATTGTCATATCCCCTAAATTTATGAACTAATTCTATTGTTTTCGAACCTGAAAGATCTTTCTAGAAATTCTCGCTAACTTTCTAAAATATCTCGGTACAATTCTTTGAAAGTTCTTTTATAAACCTTATGTATCATTTATCCCGAGTTCATTCCTCTTACATCATTGATAGGGTACAGTTAGTACCTCAGTTCACTTCTTCCTAAATCTTTACTAGAGTAAACTACGTCCCTAGTTCACAATTCTTTCATATTTATTTCTTACATCTAATAAAATACGTAAACAAGGTATCTGACTTTATACTAAATCTACAACCCGAGCTAACAAGAAGGAGAGATAGATACTCGTATAACAAACAAGTGAAGAAACAAAAGTACATTCAATGTAGAACAGTTAAATGGTTCTCAAGAACAACGGTGTTAAAAACCGATAGGCACGTAACAGATAAAATATTTTCAATTTAAGAACTACCAATATTATTCTCAATTAATTAATTCCTACAGTGATCTTCGATGATTACATATTTCAATGAGATTCGTGATAATAATAAACTAACACATAATATTCATATCAAATCCGATCACATTATTACACGTAAATAAAATAACTTTCTTTGTCGGTAGTTCGTTAATATTTGATAATATTTGAACACTTTTGAAATGAGCAGATGACGTGGCACAAAGGAACTGTTTTTACCGGAAAAGATTACAGATAACGCCATCTACCGACGAATCTAAACAACACAAATGAAATTTCTTATCCGTGAAAATACAATCTTATTAATTAAATGATTACGGTGAATAAAATCATGAAATCGACAGTGGAGATCTTTGATAACGTTCTGAAAGTAATCAGATTCAATATGATTGGTGTTTTTTTTTTAAATTTTTATTCCTGGAAGCCATTGGAATTTGATAAAAATCAATTTGCAAAAATTTATCTGCGTCATGTTATGCACTACGTGGGTATTATTTTTGAAGACTTTGATCTAAGAAGACCTTGCAGATATAATTGATGATTAATTGGATATTAATGATATGGTTTCCTATTGTCCGTGTGATTTTATGTGCCGAATCTCACGAACTAACCTTACCTAAGTTGTAACCTACACATTTCCGTAAGACAATAATGTTTTCACGACTACACGTGAATCAAAAGCAGCAGAAAAAGTACAAATACTTGATAAAATAAAAATTGAGTAAAATAATATCCATAAAACAACAGTCTTAAAAATATATTTTTTTAAATAAAAATAGCTTAAAATTCACCACTTTATTAATATAACCTATCAACATGTAACATTCATCAGTAATATATAGAATAATAATGCCAAGTATAGACAAATGATAGACATAGAAGACAATAATGTAAGAATAGACAATTTATAAACATAAACAAAAAATTATTAAAGTAGGTAAGTAATTAATCAAAAATGTTAAAAAAAAATTATGAAACATTGAATAACAAATTTATATTAGAAATTATTATTTTTTTATTATTAATAATAATATGAAAATAAATTCAAAAGACACATCTATTTAAAAAAAAAAAAATGATTATTAATTATATTTAATTCACTATTAACGATTTTTCTGATTTAAAAAATTTCAAATTTGTCTAATTGTAAACCGACTGAATGTAAAATTTTAAAATCTTTATTTATATCAAAAGAATGATTGGTTTCTTAAATATGATTGGCAAATTCAGAATAATTGTTATTATTTAAACACCTTTCTTACGCCTTTTTAAAAAATTATTTAATCAAGTAGATTTTTTTTAAATTACTGGATATTTCAAAGCGCCATGGCTCCTGGTGGAAATGACCCTGTAAGCTTACACAATATTTTGTATTTTCTCACGCGTAAAGATATATATATATTTTTTTTTAATTTTGAAGTAGGTTGGCCTAGAAATTGCAGACAGAAAAGGCTGTGCACATTTCTTGACGACGCGTTGGCGAGTCACTGAGATGCATGAACAGGCTCACATGACTACTTTTCTAACCATAGTTTTTTTACATTAATTCCACGTAGGAGACCGATGTAATCACTGGGGATGCTGTGTGGAAGGTCTTTTTAGAGAAATGAATGAGAGAAAGTTCTGGGGAGGAAAAAGGTATGAGGGGTAGGTAGGAATCTGGGTGTCAGTGTGATCAAGAGTGACGGATGTATGAATCCATCCCTCCCACTGCAGTACAAGGCGATGGGTCGAGAGAGTCCGGCTGGAGAGATCAAATTATCTCCCTATACCGGCTTCTCCCTATCCGGCCCGCCACGTAGTTGTTGGACCTGACAAATCTCACCCCATGAACCCGGGCATCACTGCTCAAGTCACCAAACTTTGCGAACCACTTGGGTGACCAATAAATGGTTCCCGGGGGGGGCGGTATCCATACCCCCTCTCAATTTAGAAAATTGGAAGATAAAGATTTAAGAGTTATTTTGAAAAAACCAATACATTTATTTATCAAATAGTGACTAACTAACTACATAACCATCACGCCGTTTCCCCGTAGGGGTAGGCGGAGAGGACAGATCACCAAAAAACTCGATCTTGGAATACACTTCTTGCTTCGCTCACATTCATACAACGTCTCATACATTCTCTTCTGTTATTCCGACTTCTGACATGCCATGTCTTCCTCGGACGTACCCGGCTTCTTCTTCCATTCGCATTCGGGTCTATATTCTCCCTGCACTCCTTTCTTCATTCATTCGCTCTACATGCCAGAATCATCTAAACGTCCCTTTTTTAACCTTACTCATTACGTTTAGATCTGCCATGCATTCTTTACAAATCTCAACAATTATTAAATAGTGGTTTATACAAAATAATGCCACAAAGCAATTTTTCCGGAATGTAAAAAAACTTTCTTTTTAAAAAGAAAGATAAATATCTTCAATAATTTAATAATTACTTAGTGGTGTATTTATTAATAAAATTAATACGAAATACTTTGTTTCCCTCGTCAGGATACATTTACATCAGAAATTTATTTATTTATTTGTAAGAAACAAACTGCTTTTAATACAAATACGAGTATATACAAAAGGTAGGCCAACAAAGTTTCTTGTGCTAACAGTGGTTAAATACAGATGTTTTATTAGAAAAAACAAAATAAGAAGGAAAGGGGGAGAGGAAGAGGAAGGTAGGATCGGGACAGGAGATGCTCTCCATACATTTCATAATCGTGCATCAATTTGTGGCCGTACGTATTGCTTCGGTTCGATATTTTGAAAGATTATTATGAAGAATGTCGATATTGTGAAATTTTGCATTATATTGCGCACAAACACGGGGAACTTCGAGAATTTATCCTAAGATTGGTCCTGCTGCGGGCAAATGAAAAAAACCGGTTTGTCGGGTTGGTCTTGACGGTATGTGAATGTTTACAAAGTTAATGAGCTCTGGAGAGTCCAGGCCATTATTCATAATTTTAAATAACAAGATTTGGTCAAATAGCCACGTTCAATGATAATTGATTGAAGTCGGCAGATTTTGATCAGTTGGGACGTTCAAAGCATCGGTTCACACCCAGGCGTCGCGCGCCGGTTCAAACCTCTGCGAACTAAGTCCTCTATCATGGCGCAACTCATTTTCCCGCTATAACGATGGCAGTAGGAGAAAATCAAACATTGTCAGGTTATTCGTAACTTGGAAATATTTGTCTTTATAATAAAATTAATACGAAATACTTTGTGTACATTAATTACAGTAGGCAAACAGCTTTTAATAATACTGCGTATCATTATTTGTATTATATTTTTGAAAAACAAAGAGCTTTTAAAACAAAGAAACAAAGAGCTTTTAATAATACTGCGTATTATTATTTGTATTATATTTTTGAAAAACAAAGAGCTTTTAAAACAAAGAAACAAAGAGCTTTTAATAATACTGCGTATTATTATTTATATATATTTTTAAGAAACAAACGGTTTTTAATAATACTGCGTATTATTATTTGTATTATATTTTTAAGAAACAAAGAGCTTTTAATAATACTGCGTATTATTATTTGTATTATATTTTTAAGAAACAAAGAGCTTTTAATAATACTGCGTATTATTATTTATATTATATTTTTAAGAAACAAACAGCTTTTAATAATACTGCGTATTATTATTTATATATATTTTTAAGAAACAAACGGTTTTTAATAATACTGCGTATTATTATTTGTATTATATTTTTAAGAAACAAAGAGCTTTTAATAATACTGCGTATTATTATTTATATATATTTTTAAGAAACAAACGGTTTTTAATAATACTGCGTATTATTATTTGTATTATATTTTTAAGAAACAAAGAGCTTTTAATAATACTGCGTATTATTATTTATATTATATTTTTAAGAAACAAACAGCTTTTAATAATACTGCGTATTATTATTTATATAATATTTTTAAGAAACAAACAGCTTTTAATAATACTGCGTATTAAAAATAAATAAATAAAATTTGAAACACCATGAAATGATTAAACTATGACTTTTTTTATAGAAAACACTTACTTAACCTCTCACCTTCAAGGCCGCAGACCATAGCACATTTCTTTTTCATATCCTTGTCATTAAAACGACTAACAGTCTGACTTCCAACTGGGCGCACTCACTTTAGCCTCTAGTCTCTAGTCTATAGCCTCTAGCTGACCTCAATATCACTTCTTCAGGTATTATGCTTTTTCATATCCTTGTCATTAAAACGACTAACAGTCTGACTTCCAACTGGGCGCACTCACTTTAGCCTCTAGTCTCTAGTCTATAGCCTCTAGCTGACCTCAATATCACTTCTTCAGGTATTATGCTTTTTCATATCCTTGTCATTAAAACGACTAACAGTCTGACTTCCAACTGGGCGCACTCACTTTAGCCTCTAGTCTCTAGTCTATAGCCTCTAGCTGACCTCAATATCACTTCTTCAGGTATTATGCTTTTTCATATCCTTGTCATTAAAACGACTAACAGTCTGACTTCCAACTGGGCGCACTCACTTTAGCCTCTAGTCTCTAGTCTATAGCCTCTAGCTGACCTCAATATCACTTCTTCAGGTATTATGCTTTTCTGCACTGGTGGAGAAAATACTAGAATGGTCCACCGTTAGAAAACATGACGTGAAATTACATTCAAAAGCATTCTGGTTTACAATCTAACTAAAAGAGGACGATGCGCAACATCCAAAAAAGAATAATGATGTCTACAGCAATCGTTTATTTTGATTGAAACATTGATAAATGCATTAAAACTAGTGAATTTTCACGACACAAACCTTGGAAGCGACCCAGAGGCAGACACTGGAAGAGGAGTGGTTAGGCTACGTGGAAGAGGACTGGAAGGATGATTGGTGATTCGTGGCCTATCTCTCTCTCTTTTCCTTTTTTTCCCCCTAGCTCTAAAGTAATTTCATCATATCACTGCACCAGAGATTAGCAAACAACAAAGTGATACAATTCAGTGATTTATGAAAACGTCTGTAGCCAATGAATAAAATAATGTGTCGGGTTACAAGAAATACCAGTTTTTATTACGAAAATCACAATTTAAGCAAGAAACTGTTCATTTTTTTAAATGAAAAAGTAACATCTTCCCTAATTAATTTACTTTAATAACAATAAATAGAATATTCCCAAGGTTTGCATTCCCGTACGGTTTGCCGCTGAAGCGCCGTTTTAAAGTATGTTTAGTAAGTTTTTTTTAAGTATGTTTTGTATGAACTATTTCTTAGTATAGAAAGTACCATAGTCGATGAATTGATAATGCATATATGGGAATCATTTCGGACTCGTTCTCAGTATTACATATACGGGTTGGTGAATTTCTTAGCATCTAAATCCAATGGCGCGCAAGTGTGATAACATTATAATACGAGTTTTTCTTACTTTCTTATCGCTTTGATGGGAGTTCATTGCATAAGCGCACTTTAGAGAAAATCGTCGCTGGGAAGAACTGAGGACTGGAGGCAAATGACGAGGGACCACAGTTAAAATAACCCTTTTGATTTTATTTTGAGAACACTTTAAAAAATAAACACATTCAATTAATTTTAAACTAATTACAACATAAAGAGCCTGCCAAATTACATAAATGTATACAACCTTGTTAATAGTGAATCTTTATAATAACTTGAATAAATAAATAAAAATCCGTGGCCATTTGTGCTGTTCGTGTCGTAGGTGTTCATTTGAAAAGATTTTGATAGAAAGATAAGTTTAAATTGCAAGTTTATACCTATATGCGAATTTGGAGTTGGAGGTATCGTTATCTCAGTATTCAAGTTCATCGGTGAGCAGCTGTGATTTTCTGCGGCGCAAGTGACCACCTAGTTGTTTCTCTTTCACTGTCATACTCCCACAGAACTTGTCTTAGACTTTTCCTCGTGTCAACGAGTCAGTTCATTTGTACAAAAAAATATCCTTGGAGAATATTTTTTGTACAAATCCTTGTACGTAAAACTATCGGTACTTTAATAATAATATGCTGAAGGTTTTTTTTTATTATTTTTTCGCACCTACACAGAGTTTTTTCTCTATAAAATAGTGGTTCATTTGAATATTAAAAATTAGAGTTATGCCTGCGTAATTTGGTAGTCCTTCCTAAGGACAGACCTTCAATGTAGGACGAAGGATGCAGGAAAATGGGAAAGACTCTAATCCTTTGGGAGGACCGTAGAAAGACAGATTATGGCACCCAGTGGTAATACAAAATAAATAGATCCATATTGCACATATAAGCAAGTGAGTGAGTGTAATAGTACTCCAGGAAATTAAACATTGCCTTCGGTTTCGAATAATGGAAAAAAACGGATCTGTAATACTTTTTATGGCAATCTCCATATATAAAATTTAATGTTTGTCTGTCTGTCCTCGATTTTCTCGAAAGTTACTGGACAGGTTTCGCTGAAATAACAAAGTTTGTTGTTATTAGTGACGGGAAGGTTTAGAGAGTAGTTTGAATGAAATCCAATATGTAAAACTGTTGCTGTAATGTTTTTAAATTAGTATGAAAAATGTTGTATTGAGGTTAGCCCATATATTACATATTCAAAAGAAGACGGTTTGTTTGGGTAGAATATTTTCAAAATGGAAAACACAAGTAGGTACCTACTAAAGAACTTTATTATTTGGATATATTTTTAAAAAATGTTTGAGATGAAATAAATTTTTTAAATTATTGTTTCTTGTTAAGAAATAGTAATAATAATAGTCGTCACAAGGCATTACTTTCGCTGTCAAATCAATTATGGCACCCAAACGCCAAGCAAAAATTCACAACTTCATAACTTTATTAAATCCCGAGCAACAGTTAATTATAATTCTAACGGCTTACGAATCTCCATGATTATTCATATAGCATGATGTCACACTCTGTATTACTTAAATCGTGATAGGTTGTGAAGACTCGGGTAGCATCATCAGTATATTAAAGATAACCTCACATCAGTTGCCGTAGAATGATCCTATGCTATAAATTACAAATTTTCCAGCACGCATTGAACATTGGGAGCATGCTCAAATAACAAATATTACCTCAAAGACGGGAAAAACGCCAGACGCGCGCTCAACATTTGTACACGGTTGACATTTGTCACACGAGAACGGGTCATTCATACCAATCGTTTTTCAAGTCAACAGCTGTGAAACGATTTGCCAACCTCCGTGTATCCTCCCCCCCACAACACAAGTCTCTTCACGACCCACGTTCACTCCTTAACTCAAATAAAAAACCTTCACACATCGTCCTCAAAGATGATATAGGCCCTGAGAGAAATTGTTTTCCTCGGGACCTCCTTTGTGGAGTTAATACAAAAAATAAAATAAAATCAAATAAACGGATTAAAAATTATTTTATGTTCAGCACTTCATTAATATACACATATCAACATGTTTCGAAAGCGTCGCCTTCTTCATCAGGAATATATAGAATACTAAAAAATAATAATGTAAGAATAGACAAATTATAAACGTAAAGAAAAATTGATTAACGTAGGTAATAAATAAAAAAATATTATAAAACATTGAAAAACAAATTTATATTGGAAATTAAAAAAGAAATTATTTTTATTATTAATATTAATATGAAAATAAATTCAAGAGATAGCTATTAAAAAAAAATATATATATATATATATATATATAATGAATTATATTTAATTGACTATTAACACATTTTTTGATTTCTACAATTTCAAATTTGTCTAATTGTAAACCGGTTGTATTTGTACGTAAAAATTTGAAATCTTTATTTATATCAAAATAATTATTAGTTTCCAAAATATGGTTGGCAAATTCAGAATAATAGTGATAATTTAAATTATTAATTATATTTTTAATTTTTTAAATTAATTTATTAATAATGACGCTACATGGTGAATATCAATCTTTTGAAGAAATTATAAAATAAAATCGTGTAGCCTTGAAACCAGGTGTGTCTTTTGAATAACTACGTTTCTGATCCCAGATTAGTGTCACGTAAAAACTCAACTGTCAATCATATTTAACACAGTGGACCGAAAAAACTGTACCAATTTTAAGTCTCTCACATTTGTTATTATAAAAAAATTATCTTTGTTGTTCTACACAAGATTCAATAGAATTAATAAATTATTGTTAGATATTTTGAATTATTTATGTATTGTGTTTGACTTTCCATCTTCAAGGTCTTTTAAGCCATCTATTAAATGTACAAGGGAAAGGCGAATTACTAACCAGCAGTGGCGATTCGTGGCCATTCATTGGGAATTCAATAGGAGAATTAAAAAATGAGAAAAAATTCTGCCATATAAAAAAAAAATTCTTCTTCTTTGTATGTTGGAGGAGAGTTTATTTTTATATGAATATCGCACAAGAGTCCCAAACTGCTGCCAACCGTCTGGAGCCAGCGAGACTGGCATTCCCAATTGGGGAATGTTGTGAGGCTGAAGGTATTGGGGAGGGGAAGGAGAAGGGGTAGAGGAAGGTGGGGAAAAGGGGAAATACCTGGCTATTCAGATCTGGTCACTAAATACGGCTAAATGCCATTTCAAGCAACGTTTCAATTCTGAATGGTGGTCTTTCACCAGGGCGATATTGAGAATATCTTCCACTCTGGAACGTGCGCAAATATACTATACATTATTTTTAAATGAATTAATTGTGAAACAACACAAATTAATTAAATAAAATTTACTTGCGCACGCCGGGATTTGAACCCGCGGCCTTCGGATTCGTAGCCGAGAGCCTTACCCCTCGACCATGGTGGAGGTCATAGAGGGATGATGAGGTTATTCAGCCAGTCGACGGCATCTGGAGTCACTTGGTTCAGCACAGGTGTGCCATAGGGAAACTGATGAAGGGGACATTCTTCTACGATGTGTTCTGTTGTTTGAATATGTCCACATTCACAAAGTTCGGAATCTTTTAGGACCCATTTATGCATCATATACGCACAACGGCTGTGACTGCACCGGATGCGGTTTAATGAGGTTCAGGTCTTCCGAGAGAGAACCCTGGCAATATAATAGTAGTCTTGTTTTCAAGTCTGAAGCCTGCCACTGAGTTCGCCTCGACTTTTTTATTTTATTTTTTATTAATTTAAGACATTTTATAAAGTACAATGCAAAAAGTCCTGATAAACTACTTTTTTGGAGTTTGTCTAACGGGAGCTCGTTATTTAAAACATTATCATAAATTTACAGTTAAGGTTAACTTACAAAACATATTTATTGATGTAAAATAAAAACATGTGTAACAAATTTAAAACCTAAATATTTCACAATAATCTTACTTAAAAATATTTAAAAAATAACAAATAAAAACATAAATGACATACATAAAATAATATGTCCTAATTATATAATACAAATAGTTTATTTCAGCTAGCCAATTTTCAATATATTTATTAGTTGTAATACAATTTGTAATTTAAGCGGCTAACATATTTAAACAGCTAGGTATCACCTAATCTAAAGTTCTTTGTCCATATTTGTTTGTATGCTTAGGAACCACTAATCCTTCATTAAAATTGAGACGAGTATTGTAACTGTGCTCTAGTCTATTTGTATTATATATTGGGTTATTAATGTGTTGAAATATAATTT
The DNA here is from genome assembly GCA_022606495.2 of Halesus radiatus. Taxonomy (NCBI): domain Eukaryota; kingdom Metazoa; phylum Arthropoda; class Insecta; order Trichoptera; family Limnephilidae; genus Halesus; species Halesus radiatus. Next base: position 9,359 of record JAHDVE020005247.1, on the reverse strand, counting down.
TGTACCACAGAATCGATCTAACTGAAAGAATTATGAGACTGATAAAAGTATGGAACATTATGGCTTTGTTCGTATAAACTTATACGGGCTAATAATTTAACCAATGAATTTTGCGCTGATTGAATTCAGAGAAGTATCTTTTTAGAAGCAGTCTGTCGCTTTCAGTCCAAAGAGGTTTCCTGATCATCAGGCGGCTGGTCTGGATGTTTGTAAGGTTATCACGAAGTGAATAAATGCAATAATATGAAGTGGGTTCCTACGTCCTACCTATCTACGGTAAGTTTTTTTTTTTTTTTTATATGAATACCTCACAAGAGTCCCAACTGCTCCCAACCGTCTGGAGCCAGTGAGACTATGGCATTCCCAATTGGGGAATGTTGTGAGGCTGAAGGTATTGGGGAGGGGAAGGAGAAGGGGAAGAGGAAGGTGGGGAAATACCTGGCTATTCAGATCTGGTCACCAAACACGGCTAAAAGCCATTTCAAGCAACGTTTCAATTCTGAATGGTGGTCTTTCACCAGGGCGATACTGAGAGTATCTTCCACTCTGGAACGTGCGCAAATATACTATATATTATTTTTAAATTAATTAATTGTAAAACAACACAAATTTATTAAATAAAAATTTCTTGCGCACGCCGGGATTTGAACCCGCGACCTTCGGATTCGTAGTCGAGAGCCTTACCCCTCGACCATGGAGGCCGTCAAACTCTAGTATAATAATATAACGGCTTTAAATCGGTCTCATTATAATATAGATGCATATCACCGATCGACAATCCTATAATAAACATGACCTAAAAGCGTAGTTATTGCATCATTTGAGAAAAAATAAACCAGGAAGCGATATGATCAAACAATGCAATCCGCCCAATAGCAAATGCACTCAGATATCTGACAAAGTGCAGTAACTAAGAATGCAGGTATTGGCAGTCTGGTGCCGTTTTTTACATGTACACAGGACAAATAATAGCGAGGCAAGGCGGTCTGCGGCAACCACACCGCCAGACAAAACAACTTTCCAATTTGCCTAGCGATATTTCGGTACCAGCGCCGGTTACGCAATGATCAGGCAAGCCGATCGGGTATTATGGAATAACAGAAGGCAGCAACACACTTGCAGCTGTCATGGGTGATGTTTTTTTTTCCTTGAATTTTTCCCAGATTTTAAATATATGTATTTTTTAATATCGCTTACTAATTTATTGATTGTTTTTGTGTTTAATTCTTGAAACTGCATTTAATAAAATAAAAAAAATTATGTCAACAAAGTTTTTTTATTATTGTGACAGCTGTTTCGGAGTTTTCAAACTGTGGTTAGGCCACGTTGAGACGACTTATTTAACATACATGATTCTATTTACCCCCCCCCCAATATCAATTTGGTGGTCAATCGTGGTGCCTAAAATGATTTATTACCGGTGAAACAGATTTTCTGAGAAAATAATTGTGACAATAGATTGTCTGTTCTGTGAGGTACTTACAGTTGAAATCCGTTAGATTGTTTAATAATGACGTAGGTGAAACAGCTGACACAATAATAAAAAAGAACTAAATTGCTGGCAGAATTTGATAATAATATTATTGTATTTGATTTACATTAAATTTAAAAAGAAAGGGGAAATATGCAGCTTTGTGTTTAATTGTAAATATTTATTATTTTGGAACTATAAAATATCATTACTATGGCACCACCAATCTACTGACTTCGTATTTGAAATGTGTTCTTTGCATTCAAATTGTGTCGGACGTGTTTGCATCTCCCGTAGTGTTTTTGACATATATGTATTTGAAATATAATTGTTGTATTGTACTTGCATAAACTATATCTATTTTATAAGGGAGTTGGGTCATACGGGGAATAAATGTTATTTCGCTGTCCGCAAATGATCCGACTCCTCCCTTTGTAAATGTATATTTCACGGTCAGTGAGAAATGTGTTCTCGCTGACCGCTTGTGAATTTAAATGACTGAATAAAAGATTTAACCAGCAACTCTCGCCCCGACAACACCTCTGCTCCGTCAACTGCCCGGCACCGCTACGACTTCTACTCTGCTCGCCTTGTTTCTCTCTGACCATCGCCTCACCTGGACCATCGGACTACCACCTCTCACTGGACCCAGACCAAGCATCGTCAAACGGACACGGGTCCGAGCTCTACTCACAATTTTGCATAAATTTGGTTTTTGTCTTTTCCCCCTTTGCAAGCTATCGACATATGGTAGGTTGTGCTTTCTCCCCTCCCAGCCCTTCCGGCAGATCGAGATCAGCTGCCCACTACAGTTCGCCTCTATGCCATTAAATCTGGTATACAAATGTTCTCACATATTCGCGTGTGACATTTAATGGCATTAATTTTTTAACGTTTTTTTTTTTAAATTAATCATTTTAATTTAGATTTTGTTTTTTATTTATCTAACATTCAAATGTTGGGCTCGTGTGCAAATGTTAGGCTCACGTTTGGCGTGTTTATTGACAGGTGCCGAAGGCATCAATGACGCTAGTTCCTCAGAGTATCTTCCATTAAAATACCGGTAGAATGAGGATAGCATTCCCACTCCATTCCCAAATATTGCAATCCGTTTGTTAAGGTTTTTTCCAGATATTTTGGTGTCCCAACCAGAGGTGGTTGCCAAATTCGACAGTGGGGCGCACTTGCGATTTGTACAGGATCAGCAGTTGTGTACTATTAAAGTATTTGCGAGCTCTATACAGAATGCGCAGCTTCTGAGAGGCTGACTTTACCCTGGCTTCGATGGAGCCCCCATACGTGAGCTGGTCACTTAAGGTTACACCAAGCATATCAATAGAGGGCTTGTTGGGAAGATTGTTTCCATTAAAGGAGACTAGATTGTCATTTTGATCCCTTTTAGACGTCTGATTACGTTAGACATGATTGGGTCTTTGGAACATTTGTTTAGAATATAATTTTTTTTTTAAACATTAACGTGCGTTCCTTTACAAAGAACAAGCAACAGTTTACATTAGGAAAGGATTGGACAAAATTGAAAATTTTACAAATCTGTAGAATATGTAACAAACTAATAAAGAAAAAAAGAAGCACTAAATGCATGAGTTATTAAAATTGCTAACACGATTAAGAATAAAAAAACGATTTTATTACGAACACGTTTAGTTTGAATTTACTGCTTAAAAAAACCATTGTCTACAATGTCGTGCCGCACAAAACAGACATTACTTTAATGGATTTTAAAATGTTTTTTTTTTACCTATTAATTTCGCTGTATAAAAACATGGAAACACGACGACAGAGAGTGATAAAATAAACATGGAAAAAATACGAAAAAACGAATGGAAAACTACTATTGCGTGCTTTAAGTCAAGTTATGTTTTTTTCGCCTTAAATTTACTCGGTAAGACTTTACATTTAAGAGGAACGGTTGCATGGCCTGTTTCATACAAAAAATAATTTTAAATTTGAGGGCAAAATACTCAACCAAACTGAATTATCTTTTTTTAACCTAAAGGTATAGTAAATATCTAACATGGATTAGAAGTATTTTGTTTATTTTTTGATTATTTGATTTTAGAGGTAATTTTAAAATTATTAGCGGGTTTATAATAAATTTGTTAAATATGTAAAATTTTCCCGGTCAATTTCGTAAATTATGTACGACAAATTTGTGTTCCAACTAAAATTGGTCGTTTTTAATTTAAATTTGAAATCGTAGAAATCGGAAAAAAGGGTTAATAGTGAATTAAATCTAATAAATAATATCTTTAATTTATTTTCATATTAATATTAATAATACAAATGACATCTTATTTAATTTCCGATAAATTTTTTATTCAATATTTTATAATATTTTTTATTAACATTTTGATTAATTACTTCGCTACTTTAAACAATTTTTGGTTATGTTTATAATTTGTCTATTCTTACATTATTGTGTTATTTGTTTATCATTTGTCTATACTTGACACATATTTTTTTAGTATTCTGTATATTCCTGATGAAGAAAGCATCGCTTTCGAAACATGCCTCTGTGTTTCCTCCATCCGACAACATGGGTCTCTTCAAGACCCAAGTTCACTCCTTCCTATCCTTTGAAAGACCCTCCACAGAGCTACCCCAAAGATGATATAAGGTCTCCTGTGTGGAGTTACTGTAAAAAAAAGTTGATATCTTTGTATATTTTAATAAATAAATACAAATGAATTTTTTCGCGGGTTCGTGTCCCGTCGGCAGCATGTATTTTTTCTCGGAAGATTATTCAATTTGTATGATTTTTCAGGTTAATAATTATTGCTTATAATAATTTGTTACCATATTTGTGCTATGCATAAAAAATCTTGTCTTATAAACATTAGTTTATCATTTAAAATAATAATATCTGGCAAGTAAAAAATATTCTTACAAAATAAAATGTAGATTCGATAGAATCTCGACGCCACCTAGTGAGAGAGTTAGCACTTACAATGCCTTTCCCACAAAAATAAAGATGGTTGTTTCCAGTGAGAAAAAATGTAATAAGTAATAAGCAATGATTGTAGTCTGAAGAAGTAGTACATGTTGACTTATTTGGCGGGTAATGAATAACCTGCCGTAGCTCAGTGGTAGAGCACTTGTCCGGTAAACAAAAGGTCGCGGGTTCGTGTGCCGTCGGCAGCATGTATTTTTTCTCGGAAGATTATTCAATTTGTATGATTTTTCAGGTTAATAATTATTGCTTATAATAATTTGTTACCATAATTTTTTTAATTAATTTATTAAATTTAAGTCAACCATTATACTTATTTTATGACTTTTTTTATTATTTTTTGCTTTATATTTCATTATATTTTCATAATAGACAGGGTAAAACTTTTTTTTTTATATAAATCACCATTAGTCCCCAAATAAATCGATTTCTATAATGGCTTTTATTTTGTAAGTTAAAAAAAAACTTCTGAACCGTGCTAGATATTTACTATACTTTTTGATGAAAATAAATATCATTAGGTTTAGGTGAGTATTTTGACCTCAAATCCAAAATTAAGTTTTGTATGAAACAGGCCGCGTAGCCGTTCCTCTTAACTGGAGTACCGACTATATGTCAATGACAATACAATTTTATTGGTGCACCATGCATACTTAACACGTGTAGTTTATTGTAATTTTTAGAATTTAAATATTTTTTTTCTGACATTTCGGGCTTTAGGCGTAGGTACTTTACAAACATTGTAATTTTGTTAAATCGATTAATTTAATATCATTATTATGAGACAAATAACTCACTAATAATGTCTAAAGTACGTACAATAATATTGAGTTTTTTAAAGATATTTTTAAAGGTGACAGCTGTCATCCGAGAGAACCGGAACCGCTGTCAAGAAAAAAATATTTTAGCCTAAGGATTAAGAATAATGTCTTATCTTTAAAAGGAACCGGAATCGGGCTCCTGGTCGCTAAATCCGGCTAAAGTAGTTTCAAGCAATGTTTAGATTCTAAATGGTTATCAATGAGATCTCTGAGGCGAATGTGTGGTAAAACCATGTATAATCGTGTGAAAAGTGTTAAGATTCGTGAAGAATGCAAGGCTGATGTAAGCGTTATGAGTAAGATTGAGAAAGTGACGATTAGACGGTTTAGGCATGTAGAGCGAATGAACGAAGAAAGGTGTGTAAGGAGAGTATATGAAGCGAACGTGAATGGAAGAAGAAGCCGGGGACGCCCGAAGAAGACATGGCACGATCAAGTGAATCAAACACTTGAGTCGGGCCATGTCAGAAGTAGGAATAACAGAAGAGAATGTATGAGACGATGTATGAATGTGAATGAAGCAAGAAGTGTATGCCTCGAGTTATTTGGCGATACGTCCTTTCTGCCTACCTCTGAGGGGAAACGACGAAAAGTTATACTAAACGAAGTTAAAAACAAGTGAAAGATCGAAATCATATTATCGGTAGGTAGATAAACTAATTAATCTACTAAATCTTAAAAGTACCACAATTCAAAAATGGCACATGAGATTGAAGAAGAACCGATTATTTTTCGGTATAAAATACTAAACACTTAATTTTTCATAAATGAATCAAAAAATTTACTTTGCATTCAACACTTTATTAATATACACAGATGTTTATGTTTCGAAAGCGATGCTTTCTTCGTCAGGAATATATAGAATACTAAAAATAATAATGTCAAGTATAGACAAATGGTAAAAACAGAACACAGTAAGAATAGACAAATTATAAATACAAACAAAAAATGATTAAAATAGATAAGTAATTAATCAAAAATATTAATAAAAAAATATTGTAAAACATCAAATAACAAATTTATATTAGAAATTAAAAAAATAATTATTTTTAATATTAATATCAAAATGAAAATAAATTAAAGAGATTATTTATTGAATTTAATTCACTATTAACGCTTTTTCTGATTTCTAAAATTTCTAATTTAAATTAAAAACAATCAATTTACTTTGGAACACAAATTTGTGGTACATAATTTAAAAAACCGATCATAATAATTTTACATATTTAACAAATTTATTGTAAACCAGCTAATAATTTTCACAGTTGCCTCTAAAATCATGAAAAATTAATTAATTTAAAATGGCGTATATTTCATAATTTAAAACAAAAATAAATAAATTATAAACCGGTTGACGTAAAATTTTTGAACCTTTATTTATATCAAATGGTTTCTAAAATATTGTATGCAAATTTAGAACAGTTATTATTACTTAAACACCTTAGTTGTTCCTTAACTCTAATACTGAAATTTCTAGAAATATTTCCTACGTAAAAATAGTTGTAATCGTTATAATTTAATTACTTAGACGGCCTCCATGGTCGAGGGGTAAGGCTCTCGACTACGAATCCGAAGGTCGCGGGTTCAAATCCCGGCGAGCGCAAGTAATTTTTATTTAATTAATTTGTGTTGTTTCACAATTAATTCATTTAAAAATAATATATTGTATATTTGCACACGTTCCAGAGTGGAAGATACTTTCAGTATCGCCCTGGTGAAAGACCACCATTCAGAATTGAAAAGTTGCTTGAAATGGCTTTTAGCCGTGTTTGGTGACCAGATCTGAATAGCCAGGTATTTACCCTTTTCCCCACCATCCTCTTCCCCTTCTCCTTCCCCTCCCCAATACCTTCAGCCTCACAACATTCCCCAATTGGGAATGCCATAGTCTCGCTGGCTCCAGACGGTTGGGAGCAGTTTGGGACTCTTGTGCGGTATTCATATAAAAATTTAAAAAAAAAACTTAATTTTACAGTTATGAAAAAGTCTAATTTGTCCAAACGACAAAAACTGCCGGTGTGTTTCAGCCCAGGTAAAAGGAACCAACAAAGATTGTAATGGCGCCTCTGACATTTGAGGTAAGCGTATTATTGCTATTCTATCGCTATAGCTATAGCCCAACTGAGGTGAGATTAGGTATAGCCAGTATACCGGTATAAGTATACTATGATAGCCTACACCCGGAGTATTTGAGCGATCATACTTCTTCACTCACTTTAAACGCAGATAAATAACACTGTAATTGTGCTGTTGCGAGTTGGTGATGATGGTGAAACATGTACTAAATTGTCGTCCAACAATTTTTTTGAAAATATCTTTCTCAAACGGCGGCGTACTTGCTGTTGAGATTATGTTCAAAACTTGCACTCTCCAATATGTGGTTCTTGTAGATACTCATCTAATGAATGTTATTATTAAAAAAAGTTTACGATACATTATGCATTGTAATCCCAAGAGTTAAGAAACTAATTAAAGAAACTGCAGTACAGTTTTTAGAAACAAACATTCTTAATATTTAACCCTAAAACATGTTTAAAATGCCATTACACGTGAGTTGTGAGTCAATGAATATTTGAATATATTTTGTAATACCAGCCATTTCAAGGCGGTTATTACCACGAATTTTTCAGACTTATATTTTTTGTTTCCAAACAAAACGTGGTGTTTTTTTTTATTATTCAGGTTTTTTTGGTTTTAATTATTTATTAAGTTAAAAGAATCACATAATTATTTCATTATATTAATTAACTACATACATATTATATTAATTAACTACATACACATTATATTAATTGACTAAATACATATTATATTAATTGACTACATACATATTATATTAATTGACTACATACATGTTATAGTAATTAACTGCATACATATTCTATTAATTAACTACATACATATTATATTAATTAACTACATACATATTCTATTAATTAACTACATACATATTATATTAATTAACTACATACATATTATATTAATTAACTACATACATATTATAATAATTGACTACATACATATTATATTAATTGACTACATACATGTTATACTAATTAACTGCATACATATCATATTAATTAACTACATACATATGATATTAATTAACTACATCCATATTATATTAATTAACTACGTACATATTATATTAATTAACTACATACATATTATATTAATTGACTACATACTAGTTATAGTAATTAACTACATTCATATTCTATTAATTAACTACATACATATTTTATTAATTAACTACATACATATTATATCAATTAACTACATACATATTATATTAATTAACTACATACACATTATATTAATTGACTACATACATATTATATTAATTGACTACATACATATTATATTAATTGACTACATACATGTTATAGTAATTAACTGCATACATATTCTATTAATTAACTACATACATATTATATTAATTAACTACATACATATTATATTGAGTAACTACATACATATTATATTATTGACTACATACGTGTACCAGTAATTAACTACACTTGCATATTATATTAACTACATACATATTATATTATTATTACATACATGTTATTAATTAAACTTTGCATACATATTCTATTAATTAACTAAATACATATTATATTAATTAACTACATACATATTATATCAATTAACTACATACATATTATATTAATTAACTACATACATATTATATTAATTGACTACATACATGTTATAGTAATTAACTGCATACATATTCTATTAATTAACTACATACATATTATATTAATTAACTACATACATATTATATTAATTAACTACATACATATTATAGTAATTAACTACATACATACTTATTATAGGCTCAGCTTGTTCACGTGCATAAATATACCATTCACTTCACGTGTAATACGGTTATTTCTTATTGGAAATAACAAACAAATCTCTTTTGGTAAAACGATTTTGATGTAAAGAAAAGGTATTATAAAAAAACATTTAGAAATAATTTTTTTATTTGCATTCGTTTCTCTTTGGGTAGGAACAGTTTTATGGACTACATGCCGAATTGCACTCAGGTACGGGTTCTCCACCGAAACCAGGGTCAAATTAGCCT